>VZTL01055717.1:1097-21100 GCA_013400535.1 Scopus umbretta | reverse complement strand
CATCCCCGCTCCGGCGGGGAGGCGGCGGGGTGTAGCCGGCCGCAGGGTCACTCGTTTCTGCTCATCTTTTCCTGGGGCTGCAAGCGAGTATTTCCTCATCGTTCTCATATTTTCATCCATATCNTGGGGAAATAAACTAAAATGTGGAACAACACCACAAATGTTGGTGTATTTGCCTTCCAGTCTCTAACATCTTTTGCCAGCACTCGTCAGTAGAATAACCTTTTTGGGGCAAATGGATCATACTGAGACACCAGGTATTTCCTTGGGGAGGATACAGCAGTCGGCGCTGTTTCAGAGACTTGGAACTGACGATAGCACGCATACTGTACTATAGCAAACTGTACACGACATAAAACGCACTGGCGCTGTCTGTTCACCTCTTGTCTACAAGGCCCAAGGTGTTCTGTAGCTGCCATGCAGGTATGTTTCTCTTTTACAACACTAAAGCTTTATAGACTTACTCTGTGTCTCACAGGAAGAAGATTTGCAGGAGATGGAAGATTCAGCTAAGAAAATGGAAGCTCAGTTTGGTCAGTTCTTTGATCAAGTGATTGTGAATGACAATTTACAAGAAGCATCTGCGCAGCTGCTGTCTGCAGTCCATCGTGCACAGGACGAGCCCCAGTGGGTCCCTGCAATATGGATATGCTCAGACACTCAGCCCTAATCCTGAGCAGCAGGCAGCTTCAGAAAGATTACAGCTTATGTTTTACTTCGAGAATAATCCTAACGTCAGGATTGCAAGAATTTATCTTTGTGTGTGAGGGATTTGAAAGAGGATTAAGAAAGAAGCTGCTACAGGAGATATAATCATACTATGTTCTGTGTAGCTCTTCAGCTTTTTATGTTACAGTTGCATCCACTTTTGTACAAAAAAAGGAAATATTGTGAGCTCTCAATTAAAAGAATAATCTATTTTGTTGCAAATATCAGCATAATTTACTTGTATATAGCTACAGAAAATTATTTTCCTTTTTATTATGGTCATTCTGTTACTGTGATACATGTACATTCTGGAAGCCTTACTGACAAAAGATAGTCCAGAGCATGCTCTTTTGGCACACTGGCTTTGAGCAGAGTGTTACTTATGAAGGTACTGGTTTGCTGCTTAGCCTTTTTACCTTTTAAGACAGGAGCAGAGTGGTGTCACAATAAAAATTACTCTAGAAACCACGGTTATCTCCAATACACGTAGCCTGTCTTTTCTTTTGTTCCATCAACTCAAGTAAGTAAAAACCAACAGAACATGGATTTACCAGAGCGAGATAAAATCTGAAACCCCTTTTCCTATTGGTTTGCTCTATGGTAGTATGTTCTCCCCATCAAAAGGTGCAGTGCTTTTGACAAATGTGTTCCTTACCCTCTTTACTTTGCATTACAGCTATCTTGCCCCCTGAGGAACACAGCTGACGATTCTGTTGGCCTACCTGACCTGGGAGGAAACTTGACAAAAGCGATTTAAACAGTCTAGAAAGATTATTCAAAGCCAAATATTGCACCTACCACTCTGCCTGCTTGATCTAGAGTCAGGCCTAATATTCCTTGTTTAGAGGCAAAACTGGAGAGTCCAGCGTCCCAGTGTTGTCACTGGTGTGGGGTATGTACAGGTGGAGGGTGACACTGGTGCCAGTTCTGTACTGCTGATCCATTTATCATTTATGTGCTACTTCTTTTTTTCCTTTCCGTTTACTGTGTATAACTTCATTTTGCAAATTGTGTCTGCGGCTATAGGCTAAAGGAGGCTAGAAACCTTGTTTTCCCGGTAATGTCCACTTGATTCTGCTCAAACTGCTGAGAGAGCCACCGGAGAGGAGAGCAGACGGGCCCAGGTGGCAGAGGGAGGCCGGGCCTCCCCGCCGCTGGGGGGGCCNAAAAAAGTATGTGCGTAAAGCTTTAAATCTGGAAAGACGGGCTGAGTGGTTTTACACCTTCGGGTCTGTGCGTAACTGCCCCCTCAGTACCACCGCCGAGCCCCGGTGGCGGCAGCCTCGCCCGCCGGGCGGGCAGCGAATGCATCTGCCTGCTGCTGCTTCGCCCGAGGCACGCTTACGAGCCAAGGCCTTTTCTGCTCTGCGTCCCGGAATGGACGCCCAGGGGCGTGGGTTTTGGTTCCCCCCCGCCCTCTGCGTGGGAGTTCCCAGCCGGGTCCCACCGACCTGCGGCCTGGCTCAGGGGGGCAAACACTGGCTGCCTAAGCGCCCAGCAGCTCTTCTGTCAGAAACGAAATGTGCCTGGAAGCCTGTGCCCAAACTCGCCCATTCTGTGGAGTTTGGAGTGAGTTCCTTCAGACTCTGAGAAATTGGAAACTGAGTGAAACTCATATTTGTATGGAAGAATATGTCCCATCATACAGATGGGACAGACGAGTATTCACCATTGCCTGGTTACATGCAGTTTCCTTTGTGGCAAGGAATAAATGATACAGAAATTAATTCACTTTTCAATTGTTTCACAGAAGGCGACGAAACAGAGGTACTACAGAGCACAGATGTACTACTGCACAGACAGTGAATGCTGTATAAAAGGGTTTTTTTTGTTTGTTTTAGGGGGTTTTAGATTTTCAGTTTTTAAAATACCAACTGTCCTAAACTAATACCTATCGTAAATAATTACTGCCACAGGAATGTAGGAAACAATAAAAGTAATGAGCTCTGACCTTTATTAGTATGTTTTTCTCCCTTATGGTGCACCTGTGTGGTGTGACCAGTCCTGACCAGTTTGCTGGATGCTGCTCGGGGGGTGCGTTCTCTACCTTGTGTAAATGGCACTTGCTGTCAGTCTTCAGCACGGCCAGAATCCAGGTGAGAGATGTGAGGCCTAATGCTGCAAACCCTTCCTTGCACAAAGTGTCTCATTTGTTTTGGGTGAACCAAACTAAGTAAAACTTGCTCACTGGAGCCTGTACCAGCGCACGGAGTTACAGGTTTTTCAGTGCAAGTAACATTTGCTGCCGTGGAACAAACTGCTGTTGTTTCAAACAGGAGTAGTACTGGCCCCTAACCCAGGGGCAGGAGGGTTCACATCCAGCTAATCCTGGCTGCTAGAAGCTTATTTTTAGTTCAGAATTAGCTGAGGTTCAGCGTGAGCAGCGTGAGGGAGTGGAGAACAGTTCACAGTGCCTCTTTCAGGGAACAGCTTCAAATGATATGGGAAAGAAACAAGTGGTAAGTTTGTGGATCCTTGAGTCTTAGCAGTCCTACAGCCTTTCTTATTTCTGATATCAACTGAATTTTTGGAGACTGGGAAATATTTATTCCTGTATACTCTTTCAATATAATTGTATAATACAAAATCTGAAAGTAAACTGCCTTCCTTTTTCTAGATGAGAGAAAGTACAAGAGCTCAGTTTCAGGTTGTTAACAGGAGATACTTATTTTTAGATTTTAATTGTGTTTGACCTGCTGGTAAATATTTTCAAAATTATATGAAAATTAATGTTTTATCATATTTTACAGTATTTTTCATAAATAAGCTTATTTCCTTTTTATTGCTTTTTCTTAATATTGCTCTGTATTTACAACTTCATTAGTAGAAAATGCTCAACTCATGCTATATCCTGTGCAACTATATGGAACACATCAATTACTGTGGTATTTTGGTATTTAAATAGAATGGCTGATAAGCTTTCCAAGGAAAGCAGTACATTATGTGAAAAGTAAAAATCATTGACGTGAAGTTGAAATGCAAGCTGAGCCTCGCATACAGCTGTTAAGTGCGTGTCCCTAACACAGCGACCATCAGAACTCTGGCAAAAGCATGTTATTCCTGTGTCTTGCTGAGCACTTTATGTAACTTCTCCATCAGGAGTCTCTTGCTATTTAAGAGGCATATGAAGCAAAACATACCTAGTGTGTTCTGACGATATCTGGAAACAGCTGTTTTCTGTGAAGTGGTTGAACAAGCACTCAGAAGAGATGTGGTTTCGGACTTACAGAAGTTGACTTCTGTCCCTTTCTTGTCTTTCAGTGCCCGCCTCGTGCCCTCCCTCCAGTGCCAAGGTAAGATCAGTTCATTCCATGGTATTGATCATGATTCTGTACTGCAGTATTCTTAAAAGTAACAAAATTAAGAGCAGTAAGTTTAATAAACATCTGAATAGTCATACCAGCTTTAAAAATACTTGCTTTTTTTGCTAATTTTTTGTCCCAGAAGCCCTTACAAGGAATACAAAGCATTTTAAAGTTTTACAGAGACCAAGAAATTTTACATTACCTCAGTTTTAATACTCTGAGAGATAAACCCTTTAAAAAGTTTAAGACAAACAGCTATTTCGGTTTTATTAACATCTACTTTAGTTTATGGATGTCCCTCTTTTCAATCTCTTCTTCCCTCTTTGTTTTGTTTCTGATTCTTTAGTGTATTTGAATCACAAATCCTTCAAACAGGAATTTCTGAAATTAGACTAGATATTCTTGAATAGGGATATAGGTGTATACCAGTTTGACATAATATAGGGTGAAATTTGGGGTTTTTTTCAGTGCCGTAGTGAGGAAAGGCAATTAGAGAGTTTTTATGACATGGTACTTCAGAATTCCTTCAAAGTACCTAAAAGCAAATGTGACATTCATGACTGATGACATAATGATAGTGTGTTTTTAATAATGTGTGCGCTCAAATGTTTCGTAATTTTTGTTGGTTTGTTACATATCAGGCAGTAAGATAAGTTTTAATTTAGCCAGGTGATTAAAGCTTTTAATCTGATCCACAGCTAGCCAATCGAGAAACTGTGCATAGTGACTAACAAAGTGTTGAGTCTGGATGATTGCTTCGTACCCTTAACCCTGTTGTACACAACTGCTCATAAAGAGAACTCAGAGTGGGGATAAGGAAATTAAACACAAAAGCAGTAGTATGAATTTCAGTGTTGTGAATTGTAATTGATTCAAAACTAACTTTCTTCTCATCTTCCTTTTATACTGCTCTTCACCTTTTCTCCTTAAATGTGAAGTGGAAACCAAGGTGAGTTATTCTGGCATTATAGAGAATTTTAAACATTGGTAGTTCCTTTTGGTGTCACTTTATCCTCTCTTTAAAGATAGGGCCTCATGCTTTTCCTAAATGCAGGCTGATTATTTAAACTGCATGGCTACCTGTGCTGCTGTTGCTAGAACTGTCTTGTTTTTCTTTGTTCTCTTTATGGTTTGCTATTTCTGTATCAAATCAAGGTAACGAAAATGTTGTCACTGTGCTCTAAACAAGATGTATTCTTCATAGCATTATCCAGAGTATTTCAGTTTTTCACTTAACACACTTGCATGTGCATATTTAGCCCCTGTCATACTCAAGACAGATTTCTATCCTCTTCTCCTGCCATCTTCTCTGTTCCTCCTGCTTGTGTGAATTGGTGAGTTGTCATCTTATCTGTAGAAGGTGGAGGATGTCTTCACTTGTAAAAAGGAATCCCTTTCTTAACTAGTAATTGAGTGGCTGTTAAAAAAGGGAGGTGGAGATTTCTGAATGCTGTGCACCTATACTTCTGTTCTGTGTCCTGCAGATGAAATTCCACTCAGTCGTCCCAAAAAAAGGAAGCCCAAAGGAAAGACTCCATTAGGTAAGGTCCTGTCAGGACTGGACACTGTGTTTGTAATGCTGGGTGAGACCTGCGCCGTAGCCAAGCTCCTGACAGATAACACAGTTTTCAGTCTTGTACTCTATTTTTTGAATAGTATTCTCAGCTAATTTATTACAATTGATTTTGTTTTGAGCGACTGTGATCTTTTTCCCCACACTGGTGTAATTTTAGAACAAGTCTGTAATGCTAACTGAAGTAGCTTGTTCCATTCTCTGCTCTTTCTCCCTAGATCCATTCCTGGTACTGCTAATACAGCATGTCTTGATACTGAATATTGTTACGTTTAATGTGTTCAGTGCTTGAATTTTTGAATGAACCAAGATAAAACACATTTAACAAATTGGCTCAATTTCAGTCCTTGGCCAGATGAAGTCGCAAGTTAATCGTTCCGTTACCGTCAGAGTTAAGAGCCTAAAGTATGACTAACACCAGAGCTTTGTATTTTTACAAGTGGATCTGCAGAACAAACATTGTTTTAAGCAAGATTACAAGTCTGATCTATTTTGATAAAGCAGAATGTGTTGATAGGATCTGGTGGATTTCTGTAAACCAGTTGACTTGGGACTGTATGATGCTTTGATGTGTAAACCTTCTTAATTTGCTTAAAAGAGTGTACAACTGAGGGCTCACTGGAAGGCCTTTAAATGCAACATGTAGAGCTGTGGCTAGCAGGGTTTTCCAAGGATCGAGTTTTGTTTACTGTTGTTTTCAGTGAGCTGAATGACGGTCCAAAGCGCACCTAGGCTTTAGCCATTACTTTGGTTAATTTTGCATTTTAACACAGAAGACCTTTCTAAAAGGTGCGAAAACCTGTGCTTGAACTGAAAATGAAGATAGATTCAGTTGTTAGCATAAAAACTGTAGTACGTGAAAGAGCTATAAAAAGGCATGTGTGATGTAAAATGCAGGAGTAGCTTTGTCTTTCTACTTCAAATCATGCAAGTTGATGCTACTGCTGCTAGAATATTTGCTGAATTCATGTTAACTTCCAACGGAAGTGTAGTTCCTTGAATTACTCTCTCAGACTGGAGTAAGCATCCTTCAGCGTTCTTTTATTCTGTTCCTCCTTTATTCTTGTGTTTGTTTAGCATTTAGATTTCCTTTTGATATTACACTGTTTTGCCTTAGCACATATCTGTGAATCAACTCGTAACAATCCATTAGTTTTTCTTGTCCCTTGCATTATATATAATCTTTGCATGTAGAAAGGAAAAATATGGAGGTGTAGTTCTTTCCTGTGGTAGATTCCTTTCAGTCAGTCCTCTGTTGTATGCCCAAATGGGAATTGTGCTGCTTCTTGGATACTTAAATTTCCTCCTGGGCATGAAACTGTCAGGGTGAAAGTCGCATTGTTAGTTATCACCTTGTTATACTCTTACTTACCACGTTTGTTTCCCAGCTCTTCTATTTCCTAGCCAATATGTTTTCATCTCAGCTGTAAGCTGGGCAAATACAGACGTTCTGCACAATGGAGCAAATGGCAGCTTTTTCTTGCGTGTTTCTCAGCAGCTCTAAATTAAGGTTGCTGGATCTTTTCATCTGGTTTTCAGATGGCATCGTCCAAGCAGCTGTTCGTCGGCAGTCTGAAAGCAGTGAGCCCTTAACTCCTGAACCTCATGATGTCCCTCCTCAGAGGAAACGCAAGAAGAAGAAAATACCTACCGGTATGTGAAATAATTGTAGGTTGGAAAGAGCACTGAATAAAACTTGGTAACACAGAAATATGATTGGCCAACTTGTGTTTTGGCTTAAAACATTTCAAATCATGTGCTTTCTACTTAAAACAGCTGAAAGTAATACCTGAGTGAATGGTAGCTTAAGAGTTTCAGTTTCAGATTTCAGATTCCATAGGGTACAAACCCTCATACAAATAATGGCAATACAGTTTTGGAAGTGATAAAATAGATGCTTTATTTCATTTAAAGCTCAGAAGAGCATTGCTGTTTTGCCACTGTATTTATATAATAACTGTTCATGTATTTAAGTGAATGTATTTCCATTTTTATGAAAGCTGTGAAACTTTCATGTGGTTTATTTTAAATCTTCAGATTCTGAGACCTCCTTTACCCAGCAAAATGTTGCATCCTTATTTCAGAATGGAAATGGCATGGATGTCCCTGAAACTGAAGAAACAGTGATCCGCAAACAGAGAAAAAGAACAAAGTGAGACAAAACTAGTATAGCTCATCTCTGATAGTGAATGTGGCTGAGTAGCATTTTACATTGTCACATCAGAAACATGTAAAATCTTGAAGCCCACGATACTGTTCAGCTTGTGCAATAAATAGTATGTGTGCAGTTCTTTCCAGGGTTATCTAGCTTTCTTCACTTGTTTGTTTTATGCATACCTGGATGCATTACAGTTCTGAGTACATTTTCATGAGCCTAATAGTTCAGTCGCATGTGTGAGAAAATTAGAACGTGTAACTGCTTTCTTTCGTTCTTACTGCTTTTTTTGTAATTTTATGAGAAACGTCACTGCTCTCTCATCCTTTTTATTTGCCTTTTCACCACTAACTATGCCTTTAAATCATTTTAGTTGCCTTTCTACCAAAAGCATCCACTTTCTTGGCCTTGTTTTAGTTTGTAGGTTTTTTTTCCTAATTGTTAATCTCTTGATATGTATTTCTTCCCACCTTACTGTTTTGACACAAGAAGGAATTTAAATAGAAAACCCCCAAAATCAACAATTAGCCTTATGGTTTTAGTTAACTAACTCCATCAGAACTTTAGTCCTTAAAATTATAAACAGAGGTAATATTGTACTGGTCAGTAGCCTGATCAGTTCTTATCAGTCAAGTTAGACATGTTAAATGTTCTTAGGAGCCTTCAGCTTTTACACTTTACTTCCTCTTCTTTCTCTGCCCCATTGTATGTTCTGTGCTTATAGGAAACCTCGGCCAGCCGAAACACACTGTACCAATGAGCTGGAAGTGGAGGAGGAAGACATCATTGAAGATGAGCACAGAAAGACCCCAGATCAGCAGCCTGTGTTTGCTGCTCCCACTGGCATTAGCCAGCCTGTTAGCAAAGTGTTTGTTGAAAAAAATCGTAAGTACCTCTTGTGATTTAAGTACTTTAAGGACATTTTTGCAACTAAAGGAAGCATTATTGTATTTAAATCCAAATACTGCACTATTGGGAAGAAATAAAGAAAAAGAAGTTTTCCAGCACAACAATTATTTGGAAATGAATATACATTATAATTTTTCAGTCATGAATATTAGTATTGCTGTGCTGGCATGCTTGGTTGAATTTTTGAATTCTGTGGTATGGATGAAAAAGGCTGTATGGTAGTACCCAGCTGAGCTTATTTGACCTAATACTGCCACAGTACCTTGAGAAGGAAGTATGATTTACTATATTGCAAAAAGCTTTCAAGTGGAAGTTTTTTCTGGGTTGATTTTTGGGGTTTTTGTTTGGTTTTTCACCAGGGAACACTGAGTAATTACCCAAAGGGCTTTGCACATTTTTAAATCCATAGCATGACCCACCAGGGTGCATCACACTGACAGAGGCATCCTGATATGTAGGGCGACAAAGGGCAGGAAGTGGGGAGAAAAAAATTTTCTGATGGAACTTTTGACGCTTACAGCTTTTTAACGCTAATAAGTATTGATGTAGAAAAGATGATGGAAGGTAACAGTACTCTCTAAAAATAATTTCCTCATCCTTTCAGGGCGTTTTCAGGCAGCCGACCGTGCAGAATTGATTAAAACCACTGAAAATATCAATGTACTCATGGATGTGAAGGCTTCATGGACTACCAGAGATGTTGCCCTCTCAGTCCACCGAAGTTTCAGGTGAAACATAAACGTTTTAATGTAAATAAGCAGAAATCAGGTTGGGGTTTTTTTTGTTTTGGTTTGTTTTTTTTCCCTGAAAGTTAACACATTTTCTCTATCATTGTGATGTACCTTTATTTATTTTGGATATTCCTAATAAATGGTGGTTCAGGATGCAACAGGTATAAAGCTCCTCAGTCCTCTAGCTTTGGGTATTTATTGTCAAGAATATCTATTTCTAGTCTAGACATCACATGTGAAATGCAATTTATAAAAAGAATAACTAAGGAAGTCATATTGTAAAGATTCAGACAAAATCTGGATAGCAAGAGATTGATCTGATAACAAAAATACTGGAGATATGCAGAAAAATTATGTTACAAAATGAGATTCACCTATCAGCTATAATACAATACCAGTGAAAATAGCTGAATTCAGATAATTCTCAAAGAAAAATCCTGGTTGGTGAAAAAGAGGGAGGAGTGAAATTGGACTGGGGAATAAGCTTGCACACACTAGCAAAAAATTTAATTTTTTTTAATATGTGGTTGCGTTGTGATATAAAATGGGAAGATGACAGCCATTTTCTTCTCTGCTGTATTTTATCTGGAAGCCTGTGCTTCCTTCTCAGCTTTTTCATAGCAAGGCAAATAATGAAGAGACTGACTCGAGGACAAGTTTAAGAGCATTGTGTAAGTGTAAGGAGCAGCGGTCTTGGGAAGCTACACACAAAATGGGAGAGTGCGGCAAGTGAAAGTATTTGATTATGGTAGCAGTAATGAAGTGAAGTAGCGATAAGATCAGGGAAGACGTCTCATTTTTCTTTGTTGAGTGTTCAGATACTGGTGCAATCTGTCAAGGGAGGAAGCAAAAGTCCCATTGCTTAGAATTTTTAAAACTAGATCAGAAAAAGCACTCAGAAACAATCTGCGAAAGGCTGGGATCCTCTCGTGTCAGCAGGGTTCAACAGATGGACTCATAGGCCTTTTCTATCTGTAGTTCTTTGCCAGTTCAAGGTGTTAAATTTGGCCAATGTTCTTTTCTCCATTCAGGGTGATTGGACTCTTTACCCATGGCTTCCTTGCTGGGTATGCTGTATGGAACATCATTGTTATCTACATTTTGTCAGGAAATCAACTTTCCACAGTTTCTAACCTGCTCCAGCAGTATAAGACACTAGCATACCCAGCACAAAGTTTATTCTATTTGTTGCTGTCTATCAGTACAGTCTCAGCCTTCGACAGGTAAAATATGTTTGTATTTGAAAGGTGTACATGATTTGTGTGTAATATGTTCCTTTCTCCTTCTTCTGGCACATTTTGATCTGCTGTTGATGATTTAATACGATATACTTAAGAGAATGGTTTTACACATGGCTGGCTCTACAGATCAAGGGTGTATTTCTGGATTCAGACCTTTGTTACTCATTTCTGTCCATTTCCTGCAGCCTTGCTTCAATGTGCTGGTGCTGTTTCTGTGATGATGAGGTGAACCAGATGGGAGAGCTGATCTGTTTTTTTTGAGTGGGGGGAGAGCAGCTAATGTTTCCATTAGATTACTTTTCATGTGAATCCATTCTCCAGTCAGGTTTGCAACATGGCTGTGTAAACAGTTTTCCCGTCTTAGCTCAGGTTTCTGTATTACAGCTTAAGAGTGGGACTGAACAGAAACAGGAACAAAAAAGACCATAAATAGAGTAGATTCATAGATGTTTCTTTTAGTGACAGTTTCCACGGCAGCATGGTAAGCCAGGGGAAAAGTCTGTTCTATGGAAGAAATTGTGACTTTTTTTTTCATGGAGTGGTGGCATGGAGGAGGCCCAAGTTATTCTCAATTGCTCCCGTACTAGTGTACACCATGTGAGCCATTATATTAGCATGACTCAGGTGGTGCTGTGGACACTGAAATGAACGGTGAGGATTAGAGAGGGGACAGGTCTCTCCACATTCTCCCTGTTCCAGAAAGGACTTCAGTGTGAAAGCTACAAACGTCATGGAATATCCTCCTTAGTTTCAGTCTTTCTTGGATTTGGCATAACGAGGATCATTGCCAGTATGTGGAATATAGTTGTGTATTAAGGCACTGTAACAGAGGCAGAAAAAGGTATGTTGCAAAAAGTAAAAGAACAAAGGAATACTGATAGAGGAACAACATTATTATCTTATTGGGCTGTGTTAATGACTCTTGTTTTTGTAATCAGGATTGATTTGGCGAAAGCATCCGTTGCACTGAGGGGCTTTCTTACCCTAGACCCAGCAGCAGTAGCCTCTTTCTGTAAGTATTCTGAAGAGGATAGGAAGTTGTCCAGAAAAGACAGCAAATGGAGAAATCGTACATACTGTTTTCAGTGAAATCAATGAAATCTCCCTGGTTATTTTCTACTTTAGAATAAGTGACTTGCTAAGTTGTTGGAAATAGCATTCAAAGGCTATGAACACTTTTCTACATACTTTTTTTAAAGCATTTGCAATAATGCAGTAAAGCATTAGTGGGGCTGTTAGTGAGATAGTTCTTTTCTCACTTCTCAATACAGAACACAGACCTAGCAAAAACCAGAATCGCAAGATGCCACTTTTGATGTAGCTGATCAATGGCAAAAGTGCAGAAACCACATTTTGATGGGTCAGGGGAATGTTGGAGAAGAGAGAATGAATTAAAGGAGACTATCACAGGAGGTAGTGGAATTGAAAGGGAAGAAAAAGTAGTGATAATTATCATGTCATGATGAGACAGCATTTTGGGGGTTTATATCTGACACTACTAATTCTGTGTCTTCCAGTGTACTTTGCTGCTCTTATCCTGTCCTTAAGCCAGCAGATGACATGTGACAGAATTAATCTCTACACACCACCTTCAGAAAATGGCAGCATCTGGTAGGAAACTTAAGAAATCACTTCTGTAAATTATAACATAGCCCACTTAAGAACCTTAGTCAAACTGGTGGATTGAAAAGGTTATACAACATACATAAGAAAGTATTAATGAAGGATTTCATTACTAAACCTGCCTTTGTCTCCTTTGTCTGAGCTTGTCCTGAATCTGATAATTTCACTGAAAAATGACAACTCAAGGATGGGTTCGGTCATGTTGGTTGCAAATCCATTTTACCTCAAAGAAGAGCCTGATGCTGAAAATGTCATCTGGCAGGAACATTAAGAATCTCTTATTGGAGAAATGGGACCCTACTGAGGTGACCCTTTTGTGTTCAAGGGCAGGATGTTCAGTAGAGATTCAACACTGTTTTTGAAGGAGATGGTCTCATCTGTCCAAGAAATTAATGTCATGGTATTACAAAAAAGTAGTATGTCTGCCACAGGGTGCAAGGACTTAGCAGGCACAGCTGGCATTAAATATGAACAATTGTTTCATGCTAGGAGATCCCATCCAAACCTGTTACTTTCTGAAGTAGATATTTAATGGACTTAAACTCTAGTAGCACGAGTTTTTAAAAGAGACCAGGAGAAGTAGAATGAAAGCATTTACATGAAAATTTGCTGGTTTGGGCAGTTAGATATTTTTTTTCTTTTTTTAGGGCTTCTATAAATGTTCACTGTTTATTAAAAAGCCTAGATTCTAGTAACAAAACCCCAGCCTGCTGCTCTTATGACAGTAAGAAAAGTGTCAGCTAACTGAAATCATAACCTCCTTAAAGCCCTATCTTGTGCACCCCACAGCATCTGTACACAAGTCCTTGCACTGGCTTCCAGACAGGCTTTACTGACTTGTCATTCACTTGCCTTGCTGCCTCATGAGGAAGTGCTCAAAAATAAGATTGACTGATGACACTGTGCAGTGTCTTTCACCATAGTCAAATTTGACCATTTTGATTTTTATTTTCTGTCTCTCGGCCAAGAAAAGGAATTTGCTGTTGAAATGTACAAGTGGATGCTCTCTATGGGGTAATGGAGTTTCTTAGCTGAGTCGCTGTCTTTGGCAGTCGCTGTCTTTGGCAGTCGCTGTCTTTACCAGGCCTTTGCAATGCGAGACCATCAGGATGGTACAAGTAGTTCTGTTTTCACATCTGTCCTAGCAAGCTTGTTTTTATGATGCTCTGTTGAAATTGTTATTGTAACCTGTATGTACCAGTGAACCCTTGACTGATTGGTTGATGTGCTTTTCCCAGGATGGCAGGTACAGAGGAGGAAATTGTCCAGCCATGGATTGTGGTGAATCTGGTAGTGTCTATTCTAGTTGGGGCAAGTTGGATCTTCTTGTCTTACAGACCAGAGCTAGACCACAGTGAAGGTAGGAAACATTAATAGGCAAAATGTTGTTTGTTCAGGCTTTTATCTGCTGTGTTCTGCGTTTAGTGTTCAAGACTAGCCCTGAGAAATTTTGTGGCTGAGGAAAAAACATGTATCTCCTAGCAACTTTCCAAAGCAAGTGCTTTTTAGGATGCTGGTGTCTGTGTTTGGTCTTGTAAAGAAAACCCAGTAATTTAAAAAGGAAAGAAAAGCCTTATTTGTCCTGGCTGAAGCAACATGAACTTTGAAACATGAGAGAGCATGTGTCTTCTTCATTGAAGGGAAAAATAATTTTTACTTTAACAACATTTTGAATATTTGAAATTTATTTATTCTGTTTGCATTTTAGAAGATTCCCTAATGTTATCAGTGTTACTTTCACAAATGCTGAATGTGTTTCGAGTTCAGTATTATTTTCAATAGAACATTGCAGTAGTTTTGGCAACTCCTGAGCTTTGAAAAGTCAGATTTGAGAACAGGACTTCAAATGAGAACTGCTTGTGTTGTTCCAGGCTGGAAGAGGGGGCAAGCAAGTCATCCCCTTTTCTTAGAGGGAGCTTTGATTTGCTAGAGACTAGGCCTTCTTTTGTTGTTCCAGCTGGGATCCAGAAGGTATATCATAACTCAGCCTTCCTATCAAATGCATGCAACCTGTGACTTGAAGATATGCCGTATGTAAAAATTGTAAATTTCAACTTACAAGTCAACAGGGATCCAAAGAGTATCATGAGTCGAAGCACAGATTTGTGTTTGGGAATCTGAAGAAGAGTCAACATGCTTTTTCAGATTACTTTAGAATTTTAATGTACAGATTTCTGTATTTCAGCTGGCCCCAGTTACTCTGCTTATTTCTAACAACTTAATGAGTTCAAAAAAAAGCTAGGTGGCAGCCTTTACAATCTTTGAAAGTAAAGTTTATAATAGATTAAATTGCATAGAATATTTTAAATTGCATTTAAAAGCCAGTTTTTAAATAATAAAGACTTACTCAAGGAAGCCAGTGGCAGGATTTAAATTGGGTTTTGATGAGCTTTTTTGATATTTACACGTGCCTTTTAAGATTAGAAAATCTGCTTTAGAAATTTCAAGAGAGAAATTCTGTTACGACTTACCCCAAATAGTAGAGAAAGCTTAGTTTATTAAGGATGAGGTAGCAAAACCATATGAATCTCAAACTTGAGTGGATAAACCACATTGTTGCATCAACAGATTGTGTAACTTTACCACGTTGACAAGTTACTGGCAAACACAGCCTGGTCTCTATGCTGAATGTGCTGTTAGCAAGACTGGAAAGTACACCTATGCTGAGGGTGCAGTATAGATACGTAAGGGAACCCAGATATGAGAAGCAGCACAGAGCTCTACAAGGGCTACCTCACCAGCTGCTTAGTGTCCCTAGCTGAATTTCTCTGCAGGGAGCTCTTCACTGTCTCCTGTGCCTGAGCTGCCATGGTTATAGCTAGCTGTGAGCAATATCATTCATGATTCTTTCTATCCCAGGTTCTAGTGTTGCTAACTTACAGTGTGATACATAGAGTGGATATATCCATAAATGAACAGGCCTCTAAACAGAAATCTTTCTTCTTGAGTCTGACACTCTCAAAACTTTAACAATCCCTCAATCTACTTTCAGATTTCTGCTTCAGTGTCCAGGTTGAATGCAGGATGATACTGCATATGATCAGCTGCTAACATCATCGCTAATTCTGTTAATTTGGGGGGGCAACAACAGTTTTCTCAAGACAGTGGTAGCCTTTGACATTGCTAAGTTGTTGTTAATATCATTGGGAAGAAAAGCAGGAAGCTTGGGGAAATGCCAGAGCACTTTTCAGAAATAATGACATCGTATTCAGGTGAAACTTTTAAAAGAAAATATAATTCTTTTCGTTCTCTTTTAGAACTGATGTTTCATGCTGAAATCGAGGAATTTCCCCAGGGAGATATCATACCCAGAGTCCAGCCATAGTGTGGAACAAGCATCTGCAAATATTGTAGCTGTGACTGATGGCTCAACATGTTGTGTATTATAGCCCTGTATTATAACTTTCTTAAAGAAAAAAAATGTATTTTTATATTGTATATATTTGATTTTCATCTTTTTATGTATGCCACAATTTCCAGATGTGATTGAAAACTTTTATACTTTTACTTTTTATTTTACAAAGTAGATTACTGCATAAAGGCAAGGTGGTTTTGTAAACATCGCTACCTATATAGCCAAAGAAACTAGATGGACGCAGAAGATCAGGTCTTCAGTGCTTTTTTTGACTGCTGTACAACAACCTGCTTTTGTTACCAATGCTGGTAGCAGTTGGCTTACCTGATGTGGCTAAAAACTCTCTAGAGATTAAAACTAATCTTAGGAGGAAAGTAGTCTAAGGAAGATTACAACAAAACAGAGTTAGGGAACATAAAAGTGACAAGGTTAGCAAGCATAAAATAATCTGGGTTTAGTTGTCATAAAAAGTATTTGCTAGAATAAGGAATTGGACTGTCAGGAATTTTGTTTGATAATTCCTTAAAAGAGGACACTTTATTTTTCTTCATCTTCATTTAGTTCTGTTGACAAAGACCTTGATGATAAGAAGTTCTTTCAAGTTGATGTAGATGTGAGAAACGTAAGTTTTAATGTTGCAACGGTTTGGTCAGCTAATGAATACCTAAATACATCTTTTAATCAAGCAGGGTGTTTTTGGGTTGCCAACAGGACATATGCACATCCTGTAATTTCTCAACAGTCAGGATGCATAAGTATTACAAAGCCATTCACAGGAACAGTGTGCCGATTTGTCCTTAATTTGTATGGTAAGAGCAGTAGTGTTAAATGCTCTTTCTAAAGAAACTCGGATTTCACAGATGTTAAAAGTGTTCCTATTTCTGCCTATTTTGATGAAGAATTATTTCCCCCAAAAGGATGCTTGTTGTTTTGTGTTAGGATGGAATGGGAAACTTCTCTCTAAAATTACAAGAAAATGTTCACTAAAGCAAAACAAAAACCCTATAGCAACCCACTTTCTATGTAGTGATGTAGTAGTAATAGTGGCAGTTGGTGGTTCTTGATGATGAAAGCAAACATTCTTTTTCTTACATTGAAGTGGCAAAATGAAAGTGTTGCAGATGTGAATGAATACAGATGTCCTGCAGGATGAAACAGTCTCCTTAGCAGACATAGACAAGGTAGCTTGAAATCCGTTTCTCAAGAAAGTATCACCTAATGCCTCAAAACTATTTGTATATGTAATCTAATATGTATTGAGTTTGCATTGTTTTATTTAATGTGTGTGTCTGAGTGTGGTTGTAAAGGTTGTGCAGGTGTCAAAGTTCGCTGGAGAATTACTGTACTTTCTAGTAGTGAAGATAAGACTTGAAGGGGGGTCTTAAAGAGCCAGTAACTTTCTATGCTGTTGCCTGAGTTGCTTTAAAACAAGGATGGGAATGTGAGTAACTAGGGCTGCTGCTGCCCTGTTGAGGACTTGAGTTCTGTTATGCTTATCCAGCAAATGTAAGTAATCCAAAAATACAGTGTTCATGACAGTTTTAGAATGCTGTGGTAATCTTGAGGGAGAAAAAAATTCTACCAGAATTAAAAGACTTTCCACAGCTGTTGGCTGTGTTATGGGGCATTCACTTCATTGTGGGAAGGAGCTGTTAACCTTTTTTGTAAATTGGTTTGGTTCTTGTGTATGTTTTTTTGCAAAACTGTAGAGCTGAATTATGGCTGGCACTCCATTGTACATTAAAATGGAGAGATTCAGGGTGCTGCTCCCCTTCAGTGTTACACTGGAGGTTCTTGTCATAATTTGGCAGTAGGAGATGGGGGATTATGCACTACGTAGTTGGTCCCATGCAAGTTGCCATCATGCTTTCTCCAGATGTGCATTTGATTTATAGAACTGTTGAGCTCCTGAAGGTGAGGTTCATAACGGCTTTTCTTTGCTGTTTGACATTTCTGTCATCTTGGCGTGGTAAGAAGTATAATTTTGCCTGTCAAGTATGGAGCTCAGGCACAACAGTGCTAAGGCATCAAATGAGTACAGAAAGAACTTGAATAATACCATTGCTTGATTGCTGGTATTACTACTAGGATTTGGCTTTCCAAGTATCCCTCGGAAAAAGTGATGCTAGCCAAGAGCCAGATTCGTTCTCATTGTGAAATACAGTAGTTTGTTTAGATGGCTGAGCAGGGATTAAGTTAATTAACTTAATGGGATCAATATTTCAAACCAGGCTTGCCTTTCCAGTTTATATTTTTGGGAGGGTCTAAGTATATGCATACTTGAATTAATGAAGTTTGAGGTTTGCCACTTAAAATCACACTTAACGAACAATTTGATGGCTAATTATCTATTTTACAAAGTACTTTTCATTCCATTAAGTTTCACAATGGAATATGAGTTGAACTGCGCTTTTTTGTTTAGCTACTTGGAAAGTTTTAGAAGTTTACAAAATAGATGTTTAATTACAGAACATGGAATATCTATAGAAGCCTTAACTGAAATGCCTTTGTGCGTTTCCATACCATTGTTTTTAATGCAGTATTTTTGTGTTAATGAAAAAATTACAAAGATGTTAATGCCAATTTCTTGGTTTTATGTATATGAAACAATTAAACAACTGCTCTAAACTAGATAGAAATGATTGTACTACTTTGTCCTGTTTCCAAATGATTAGTCTGTTTATTATGTATAATATACAAGCTCTGAGTAGGTGACTATGGGAAAACATTTTTTCTTTATTTGTGGTAGTGTTGTACATAATGGCTTTGCTTTCTCTCCATCACATAGCTGCTGCTGTGCTGGTCTTTTGCACAATCAGAAACGGTAATGTAAGCTAGCAAGTAAAGCGTATTTAATCTGGGGTTTGTTTAGCCTAAAAAGAAGAATATTAAGTGGGGAATCCGATTGCTGCCACTTGAGGGGTGGTTACAGAGAAGAGGAAAGCCAGACTCTTTTCAAGCTGCACAGTGAAAGGATGAGCAGAAACAGTTGCAGGCAGCATAAGGAAAATTTCCATTAGCTGCCACAGGAGTTTTGACAGTGAGAATTTGGGATGTGGGGGGCTGAGGGGGGCTGTGGGAGCTCCATCCCTGAAGCTCCGGACTTGGGTGGACAGAGCCCTGTGCTGCCTGGGCAAGGGTTGGACCAGATAGGCCTCCAGAGTCTTAGTTTCTAAGCTAAGTTGTTCTTATTTTGCTTCTTAAAAGGCAGTCATTTAAAAGTTGGTTAAATTGCAGTAGTTTGTTCTTTTAAATGTTACTTTATTCGCTTTCTCAACATGAAGCCAGGTGGCATTAAATTGAAAAGCAAGTGTCTTTTTAAAAGGTTTTTTGGTATTGCTGAGGTAAACTTAGGAGGGTTATGGTCAGGTCAGAATTACACACTTGCATATTTGCAGCAGAATTAATTTAAATGACTGAAGGCTTTGGGAGAATACAATAAATCATCAGGCATGTATTTATTGCTAAGCCTTACCTTTCTCTTCCTTTTTCCTCATAGTGATGTGGAAGATACTGTTGTATTCCTCAGTATAGCTGCGCTTGAAATTGCTCTGTAAGTCCACAGACACTTAGAGAAAGTCTCTTNCGGGGGCCGCCGGCCCCCGCTGCTCGCCGCCTTTTCCCGCCTGCGCGCCGGGGAAGCCGTCGCTGCAGTTCCCCCATCTCAAGCAGGAAGGGGCCGAGCAGAAGGCGGCACGCTGGCCTTCGAGGTGCGGGCGGCGTCCCGGGAGATTTGGAGCCGCGCCCGTCAGCCCCCCCCACGGCCGCAGCTGGATCGGGGCAAGGCAGCCGCGTAATGCTGCGCCGCTGTGCCTGGGCGCGATCTTTCTCTCCTCTGCCCGAGCGTCATTGCAGCCTGGTGTGCCTGTGGAAGGGACGCAAGGAGAGAAGCCTGCCTGCTGAGTAGACTAGTTTCCATCCCTGCCTCATGTGGGGATGAAAAGAACTTGTTTCTTAATGGGAACAGAGCAGGGTTCCTCTGCCTCTTCCGCCCCCTTTCTTTGGTAGTGGCAGCCAACGCATACCTGTGTAGTAGCTGCAATCGAAACAGGAGACCCAGCCAAAAAGAAAAAAAAAAAAAATTACCATGTTTCTATACACGATCAAAACTATTTGCTTAAATTCTGTATTTTAAATATATGTAATCTTCAAATGTAAAAAATTTCAGAGTCCTTTCCAAATAAGGCAGTTTCCTGTACAAATTTTCTGTACTGCGTCCAATAAAATGGAAGGGAGTGTGGCTTTTCAGATTGATGGAGGCAGTCCTCAGACAGATAATGGTCCAGAGCCAAGAAAAAAACCGCAAGATCTTGTGGATAAATTTCCACACCAACTGACAGATGTAGTAGTTAACCTACACAGTGAAAAACTGTTCAATGTACTTTTGGGGAAAAAAACCCAAC
>VZTL01055714.1:17302-35120 GCA_013400535.1 Scopus umbretta | reverse complement strand
AAAAAAAAAAAAAAAGAAAAGGACAACCCTGTAAAGGCAGTTGTAGTCCTAGATCTAAGGTAATATTAGCGTTGGTGCAAAAATCTAATGAAAAAAGAGAAAAAGTTGTTGTGATCATTTCTGTTCTATACTGACTTTTCATCCTTTTTCTCCAGTGATTCTGCAACTACTGAGCCAGCAGCTTTGGGAGATCCTGACAGTAAGAGAAGAAAACTAGACGAAGAAAGAGCTAAAGCTCCCCTCATGCCTTTTGGATTAGATCTTCACTACTGGGGACAGGATCAGCCAAGTGCTGGGAAGATTCTCAAGTAATTCTCTTTTCCTTTTAAGACAAATTAAACAAATATATAGATTTACTTGCACTCAGAGGTCATGCAGTGGTTTGACTGCTATTTCTTTTGATAATTACTTTTCTTCTTTCCCTGGTGCTGTAGGACCCATAAACAGAGTCAGAAATTCTACCTTAAAATGTTATTTGTTTTGAGGAGATGTGATACTAATTAAATACCCTTTGATGCTTTAAAGCACATTTTTTTTCTGATCTTTCATGTTTGTATATTATTTGCTGCATGGTGTCACTTAATCCAATTTAAATTGGTATCTCATTATGCAAAGTGCTATGCAAGTACATGATAGACCGTTCCTCTGCTGGGGACTTTACAGCCTAAATAAATAGCAGACAAGGTAGGAGAAAGGCTGGGGAAGGTATTGGGGGTATTTTTCCTGACTTTACAGCGTGGTAACTGAGGAAATTGAGATGCTTGTTCAGTCACACAAGACAGAGGTGACAGTTACAGGATTTTAATTTGGATATCTCACTTTCCATTCTTGTCTGGGAAGGTTCTGTCTTTTTTGGACATGAAGCATTGCTGGCTTAGGGAAAGCTTTAGCCATGCCAGGGAGAACAGATTGTAGGTATACATCAGAACTTGTTTCTACCAGTAAGTTTTTAAAATCCGTTTTTAGCACTGGTATTTTTATATGAAAGTTGGGATGTGAAGTCCTGCCTCTGTGTATAAATTTAACTCAAGTCCACCAGAACTTTAGTGTCAGTGTGTACCATACCTGACTTGGAAATGGCAAAAACCATTGGCTGGCTGGGTTGCAAATCAAACTCATGTATTCTCAGCAGTATTACTTTAGTATTACTAAACTACCTTAGTTTGCTTTCTTATCAAAACAAACAAAAAAACCCAACCCACGATCGCAGTGTAAAGACAGTGTTTGCAGAAAAAAACAAGAGGAAATTGTTGCCCCTGTACCTGATTGCCTAAAATGCTGAATATGTTTTAAATTGTTGAAAGCCGGTGAAATTTGATACACAATAGTGCTTTAATACAGTGACTCCGAGCTTTGGATTCTGTCTGGTGTGGTGTAAGCTCTTCAAAGCCTATAAAATGGTTAAGATTTTCAGCAGGGCTTTAAGAAGCATTTGTCTGTGATAATGCCAAAAAGGTAGTAAGGCTTTATTTTACATTGCAAATGAGTTATTCAAGTCATAAGTGAAATCAGAAGCATATTTCACTGCCTGTCTGCCTTGTGCTGTACTCTTTTATTTTTATGCTTTCCAATAAAATAGAGGGCACACTTCTGAACCTTATAGTCTATAACTACAGAGATGCCAATCTAACTCTGCACACACAATACCGTTGACCCCTGGACATAAAATACATTTATTGAAAAATTAAGGTAGTAATTGGCCAACTCCTTTAACTTTTCTATATGCGCGCATACAGTCTCTGTAAGATGCCTAGGAAAAAAAGCAAACCTAAAGACCAGAGAACATATATAGAATGTGTACGAAATTTGAATTTTTAAAACCTGAGGTGGAAAAGTCTTTCTCCTTCACCTATTTAACATTACACTTACTTAATTACAGCATTTACAATAAATTAAGGTTTTGACAGTGAGAATGTAGCTACCAGGAAGTTGATTTTCTAAATAAGTTTTGGTTAGCTGGTAAATGGTGAAGCATCGTCTTCTCTAGAAGGTGACAGTAACTGTGGGCTTTACAAAAAGTTTGGGCCGAACCATTTTCCCCACTTCTGCCTTCACTCACACAACTCATTAAGCTAGCTTAAGAACTCTTAAAATGAGTCTATAAAGCCGTAGTAGTACTTTTTGGGGGGGGGTGCTGTATACTGTACGATGCTGTACTGTGTAGAGACTGCTGTGCCAGCTTAACCAGTGATATAACATGGGCCTTCCAAACTCATCTACCCTCCTCTTTGAATTAAATTAGCTTACTCTTAGGATCAGAGTAAATTAGCTGGTGCCGTGCTTTTTATGACTGTGACTATGATATTTGAATTAGCTCATTTGGCACTTGCTCTAGGATCTCTGTATGCATCATACTGGTTTTAGAATTTATATTTACTCAAGCTTTTGATAAGCTTCCCATCACCTTAGGAATGAAGTTGATGTAAATTTGTTGAAAGAGTGCAACATTTCTCTAGGAGCTGGACTTTCTTTTACATTTCAGTTAACCATTGCTTGTCTTTTATTCCTCCTAATATATAGCTATGTCATTTCCTTTAAAGCCTCTGTTATTTGTCTAGATCAGTAACAGTCTTTATATGAGTGTGAGTGAGGTGTGGGTCTTCTAGTTGATTATCTGTTCCCCTTTTGATCCCTCTTACAAAAAGGTTTTACTTATCACATGCATCTTTTTTTCCAAAGATCTCATGTTCTGCCTTTTTAAAGCATTGCTTAAATTACAGCAGCAGGAAATCAGAAAACTTTGGGATTTAGCGCTCTTTTGTTCTTTCCTTACCTGCTTGTAAGTCATGTTGGGTGAAAATAATTTATATGCCTGTAGTAAACAAAAATATTTATTAATATCTGTGCAGGAATCAGGCTCTTTTAAGTCTAGTTCCCAAATACTGATCAATGGTATATAAAGTAAAACATAATTTTAATTTACTTGAGATTTGTTCAATGCAGATTTTTTGTGGGAGAAGTCAAAATATTAAATAGGTATTTTTTTCTAATTGGAAAGGTTGGCATGCACAACTGTTAAATGCTTCTTCATTCTCATGTAACTGTAATTTGATAATTTAGAGGGGGAGGGGGGTCCAGACCACCAAAGGACATGAGACTTTTTAGTAAAGATTCTGTAAGACTGCTTTGCACATAGGAATCCTGCATCATGTCTTTTTAAGCATGGTTTTTTCCCTCTTGTGTCTGTAAGGTTAGTTACACAGAGCTAGCTAGCAGTCAGTCTTGTTTTCAGGATTGTAAATAAGCAAATAAGAAATTTATTTCATTCTTTTATTTACTGTCTATTGTACAATCTTGCCACATAATTTCTAAAACTGAAATACTGTACCATTCAAATGTTTGACTAACGTCATATTGATATATTATAAAGATTCTTAGAGCTTTTTTGTTTAGGTTATAGTTTGCAGAATTGTGTGATTGAAAAGGTTTTTTTTAACCAAAAATGGTGGAAATATATTACTGTGTTTAATGTTGAACTAGCCTGCACTATAACTCTTTTGCCTTTATCCCCTAATTTACCAGAAGAGAGTTATTTGTACTTTATAGTAGGTTAGAATTTTTCCAGCATTAGCGAGGTATACTCGATGAAGAAATTGTTGGATAGCATGAGTCCCTTTGACAAAGATTTTACTTGTTGAATTTTTTTCTGACGATTTGGCAAATCATAGAATGGCTTTGAAATTGATTAATCCCTTTTTTAACATAGTTCTAATCTCTTTACATAGTGTTAAATGGTCAACTATTGCAGTAAAACCAGTAGCTATATGTGTTGTAGGTTGCTAAGGTCAGATCATTTCACTTTTTTTTCCCTTTGTCAGCTGCTGAAAATTTGCTTAGATAAAGTTCATCAAAAGTCTTCTGGCCTGCTAAAGTAATTCTTTAAATATTGGCTTATGTGCTTGGCTGAATTGTCATCGTAGTGAAGCCAGTGTTCATGTATCTCTGCAGTCTACAGAAGGTGAAGTCTCAGAATGACACCCAAGCATATTAATGAGTGAGAGGAATTGGATATGGATAGAGAAAATCCTCTCAAATCAGCATGGGACTGATTGGGTGGCAGAACTATGTGGAAGAAAGGGATTGTAAAGTGTCCTTTATGAATTTTAAGTCCTTATCGAGACATCTGTCATCTAGGTATCTCCATTTTGCTTGTAATGAGCAGCAGACATGCAGGCTGGAATTTGGGGTTTTTTTGCTTATTTTAGCTGTATTTTTTTCTCTTTAATTTCCTATTTCCTTAAATTTGAGATGGGATTGTTGTTTCACTTCAGATGTCTTAAAGTTAGATATCTGAGCTTAAGCTGGTTACCCTAATTTCTTTCCATGATTAGGAGAAAGAAACATTTCCCATCAGAGGGACAGTCATTGCATCCTAAGATTAGCATCTAAAATGAATCAGGGAATTATTCTCTGGGGTTGCGTATTTCTCGTTGTAGACCATTGGCAGCCTAGGATGGCTAAAATGAAATTATATGAATACTGTTGAGAAAATCTGAAAATACTACATCACTTGCTCCCCTTCTCTTCCACTCCTCACGTCCGCTGGCATGGTACTAATCTTCTTTACGCCAGATTAACAAAGAGTGTATTTGTCTGTAAATACAGGTAAGATCTCTAATTTTAAAATAGATTTTCAATGGATTAGCTTAATTTCCTAGAGGAACACCCCATAAGTTTCTCAGGCTTATGGACACTGTACAGGAGAACCTGGAAGAAAGAATCTCTGTAAGGCTCAGCTGATCGTTTGCTCTCTTCTTTGGTCCAAGCCTATTGCAACAGACTCTGATTCCCGCTTCTGCTTCTCTGCTGCTGCAGGTGTACAGCTACCAGGAATAAGATCAGACAAGTTAAGATCGAACTCTTTCCTCCCCTGGTCTATCTTCTGTGTTTAATGACAGAAGTATTTTGTTACAAAGAATCATAACTACAGAATTACAAAGTTATTCACTGAAACTGGATATTGGATAACTGACTCATCAGAGCACAAACTAGAGCTAAGGCTTGTAACAGATTAGCAGGTTAAATGAGAAATAAATACTAGGCAGGCTTTGGTGACATCTTAAAAAAAATCTTCCATAATACAGGAGTCATAAGGAAGAAAGGCAGATTCCTAGGTTTTTCTAATTTGCTAGTAATGCTGCCCTTCCGTTTACATGTAAGTTTACCACGGGATGATACTGGCACCTTTATGTGCCTTCTTACGACTTTGTGAATCATTTTCATCCATTGTTTTCCCAGATGTGCTTCTGAGCATCGATTTTGGGCACCCAGTGAAGTAGAGGAAGAGGTGGAAAATAAAGAAATAACTGAAATGTTAAAAACTAGATACATAACATTTGCTGGCAAGTTTGAACCAGTGAAACATAAATGTCGAGCACCGATGCCTGATGGAAGTCTGTGTGAAAGACAAGACCGGATTAAGGTGGGCACCAAATAACATAACTTCCAGGATATGTGCTATGTGGAGAAGATCTCGTTAAAACATGTCCATAAAAGTTTATTTCACACTGTAAATATAGCTCAAGGCACTGAAAGAAAATTGTATCTGGAGAAGTCTGCTGTTGATATGTGCTTCATGTGAGAAGCATCCATTCTGTAAGGAAGCTGTAAACAACTAAGAACTCTCAGGTTTTTTTGGCATTAATAGTAAGTATTTATATTTACTACTGTGATGTTTGAGTACCTGTTGGTGAAGCAGAGCCAGTTACTTGTTTGCCAAAAAGTTTTCCTCCTCTAGAGGCATACATGATACTGTTGTTAGAAATGTGGGTGTGTAAGCGGCAAAGAGATTTTATTTACAAATTAGGTTTCATGAAAGCGAAATCCTACACAGCCTCAAATTATATGCCCTATTGAGCAGAAATAGTTTGCTTGAATACTTTGTTCCAATATCCCTGTTCTTCCTGCGTTACCTGAGATTGAAGGATCTGAATGCACTAAAATACTTTAAATGGGATTGTTATGGGATAGGAGTATAGCAAACAACAAAATATATATAAACAACAAAATACACTGTGGCATTGGTGCCCTGGTTCCTGACTTGACAGGATGTACTACCTGGCCTCTTGAAATTGGATATTCATATCACAAAAAGCATATTTATTTCAGATTCTGAATATATTAAACACATGATGTTTATGGGATCCTGATGCTTTCTAAAGGGGACTGGGCACCAAGTGTAATCAGTCTGGCTTTAAGCTATGTTGAATAACATGTAAGCATTTTCTTTTCAGCCAGAAGTTTTGAGATTTTTTTTTTTTTCCTTTTCTTTCTGAAGTGCCCTTTCCATGGAAAGATAATTCCTCGGGATGAGTCTGGGATTCCTGTTAATGCAGAGGACAGAGCCAGAGAAGAAAAGATGCGGTTTGAGAAGCAAGCTGCTCAGCCAGGTTTGTGCCTGTGTTTAAAAAAAAAAAAAAAATTAGACAGAGGTGGGAGATAAGCTTTAAATGTAAGCGTAATATCTTTATTGTATATGTGTCTGTATATTTATTGTATACAATATTTACAATATCTACAATGTATATTTACAATCTGTACAATACTTGTATATATTGTCTACATTGTATCTATATATGGTATATATTGCATCTACCATATATTGTGTCTACATTGTATCTATATATGGTCTATATTGTACCTATATATAGATACAGTGTACATACAAGTTGGACCACAATCTCCGTATACAGTTGGACAACAAAGCAGACAGGCTAAATGGAGGAAGAGGGCCAATTCTTTGTTGCTAAAGGCACAGGCTGAGATCCACAGAACTGGATCATATTTCTGGTTTGCTCCTAAACCCATTCTCTCATTTAAATTCCTGTCAGTTTTAATTCGCAGGTCATTCGCAGTGATTCTTGCTTGGGTGGTAAATGTGGATGCATGTGTACACAGAATAAGGTTAACATTGCGTTTTGTTCTGTATTTCAAATAGTTATCATAATATTCCTAACACTTACTCAGACAGGCAAATTATAGCCTTTATCTTAAGGAACATGTTTATGAAGGACAATTAAACTTATTTCCTGGGAAATGCTCAACAGTAAGTGTTCCCATGCTTCAGAGAAGAAGTTGTCTAATTTTGCTGGTCCCTTACAGTTGTGATTTACATAATGCAATGACAAAATTATTAGGATCACTGTGTTACCACAAATATTGGCAGAGTGGTTTTTTTGTCACAATGTGAGAACTTGCTTTTCCTATATCTATCACATTCTGTATTTCCTGTATCTACTCATTTAGTACTTGTGTTTTAGAAGGAGAATTCTTGGCCTTGTTGTGCTGTGCATCTGTGCAGAGTCGCTAGAAAATACTCTGAACTACAGAAGCGTCCACCTTGGGCTTTATTTTATTGGCATTATGACTAGCCTGGATGTTCTAATAGGCACAATGTTTGTGAGGGGCTTGAGAAAGGGAGCAAGCAGACTCATGCTGTTCAGTTGTTTACAGATTATTGTGCAATATTCTGGATTTTGTTTTTAAACAGTGGGGATGGACAACAAAACTAACAGTCTTCTCGTTGCATCCTGGCTGCCTTTTTCAGCTGTGGAACGCTCTGGAGGGAGGGCTCATCCTTCCCCGAGATTATTTGGACATTTTTAGCCAGGATAAAGCTCTGGTCTGCTAGGTAAGGTATGCAGGCAATGAGAAAGACAGCAAGCAACGAATACACAGGCAGGAAGACTTCCAAGGGGAGTAACAGACTTTGTTGCAATAGTGCAACTGAGCCTCATTAGTGATGGATGGAAGGTAGATTTGCAGAGCGCTGGGGGGACTCGAACCAGGAAGCCACTGGAAGTTGACGGGCTACAAAGCAAGGTGGGAGAGGGATCTATCCAGCAAAGACATAGTGAGTGTATAATTGGAGGGGACAGATTGGTTTTCAAAGCTTATATTTAATCTGCCTTCCTCCAGCAGGTCTTAGTTTGCTCTGTTTTAAGCTATTTATTCGAAGTGAGTAGTCTGCATTCTAATTAAACTTACCCATAGGCTTTATCATTTTGATACCTTGTAGTATACTCCTTAAAAGGAGTTAGTTCTCTCTTAAGCTCTGACTCACTATTTCACCAGTTTCACAGGCATATGTATTATTAATGAGGCTACTGAACCTTCCACAAAACCCCTTCTGAGCATAGAGAACAACTGTTGATCTGTTGCCCAAAAGGGTCTATGTCGAATGGATGTGCATTTAAACATATAACTGACCCACCCAGTTGACTTAAATACATATTGGGCCGTCTTTGAATGACTGTGCTTGGCAATTAGCAGCACCACGCAAACGCAGCAGTTGCTGAACACCTTCTGGTGCCTGCACGTGTCGAAGTGCTGCGTTTGCAGGCAGTTTCCATCCTTGTCCAGGTGGAGCAAAGGGCTCTAAACTGGCATCCAGCCAACAGCATGGGCACGGTTGGGCTGTCGCAGTGAAACCAGGCCAGGGGTGTGCGTGTTGTGCTAAAAAGGAAAGTTCCCAACTTAGATATGGCAAGCGAATGAGCAAGTTAAACCAGTAGGTGTTCTTGAGGGGCTGGTTTCCAACTAGAAACTAATACTCCGGTATAGAAATCACTTGCACTGAAAAATATTGATTTTTTTTTTTTTTTTCTGTGAAATTGCCATTGCTGGAGGCTAGACATAATATTTATTTTTATTACAGTGTCAGCGTGGTGTTGTTAGAGGCTTCTCACCTCTGGCCCACAAGGATGTGTATGTTAGTCCCAAACCAGTGTTGACATTGCTGCGTTGCGTTATTGAGTGCCGTTGTTAAGCTGAGGTGTCGTACAAAGGTCCATCCTGTCTGGCTGGGGAGATACTGAACAAGCTATGGCACTTAATTTATTGGACAAAACCTTACAGGTTTCTAAAGCCGTATGTGTACCAGATGTTACTAAATACTTTTATCCACTGCTTTTTTTTGCTTTCTTTTTTTCTGTGCCTCAGTATTTTTATATTTGTGTTATAGTATTTTCATAAACCTTTTTAAATGGTCTTTAGTCTGTTTATTTTGGGCTGGCAGTTTGAGGGGGCGGTGTTTGGTTGGTTTCTGCTGGGGTTTGTTTTTTTGTTTTTTGGGTTTTTTTTAAATGAAGGACTTGAAGCAAGTCTGAGCAGTGCTGCTATGAAAAATGTACAAATGGGGACCCACTCTGTACAGTAAGTGCCTTGGTCTTACGATTGACGTCATTTGTTAATGACAACAGTTTGAAAAATGCCAAACATGAAAATATGCGGATCAGTTGCATGGTTAAATTGCACTGGAATTCTTCCTACATCTTTTTCCTATTCGATGGTAGGTTTATTTTCATCCGTGTGGCTGAAGGGGAAAACAATTATGTAAAAGCAATACAGTTCATGTGACAATGACTATGTTTTGACTATACCATCATTGTCATTATGGAGCATTTTTTAACTTAGTTAAAAATTTTGAACTCCAGCTGATGTCCACAAAACGGTGCTTTGGGCTCTTTGGTCCTGAATCAGGTGGGATTACGCTGACCTGCTAATCTGCAGTGTTCATCCTTTTCCAATAGTTCGCGCACAGGAGCAAATTAAGTGCCTATTTTTTGTGTCAGCCCTGAAGAGTATCTGGTTTTTCAGCCCTTAGTGACTTGTTAACAAACAGGTATCAGGACAGGCTGGTGAAGGCAGGCCGCTGGCCAGTCAGATGTGAAATAGCATCTCTTTACTAACTACAGTATTGATTCCCGCCTACCCTTGCAAACTGTGTAATTTTCTTTTCCCTGCTGCTAAACTCAGTAACAATGTATGAAGAGCTTTAGGGGCCCATCAATGCTCAAAAAGGCTGCTCTTCCCTGGCATTCTATTGATTTTTCTCAAAGGCTTTTAAATTGCTCCTTCATTTTACTCAAATGCTCATTTCATCTCTACTGGATGCCGGCATTTTTTCGTTGTGTTTAAACAATTGCTCCATTCACTGGGTTCCTAAACTGTGACGCCTTCTTATTACTGGGAGATAAACTGTTTAGACAGTTTTCCTTAATCTTGGATTAATCGTTCCTGTATCTGAATTGTGCTGTTCTGTGTTCCTTCACTTAAAAAAAATAAAGTCTGCGAGGTCTTATGATCTATCAAGTTATATGTGTTCTATTTTCTCCCTCTATACTTCTCCTGCTCAGTTCTTGCACAGCTTCATTTTCCTCAAGCTTTTTGGTGTGCTGGGTTTTAATCAGTCCTTGCTTTCACGTATCATAGTAGGTTAGATCTAACCTTTCCTTGGAAAATTGCTCTGGTATTCCTAAACACCATGTTCTTAAGTGGGGACATTGTCTCTGACCTTTCTGAAATGGTATTGCCAATATTTGTCACACTCAGTGACTGTCTTTGGTATATAAGTGACATTGTATAGTCGTTTAGGACTGTTTATTTTTCTATATCTACATTGATGTTAAGTAAGGGTAGTAGATGTGGTGTCACAATTTCTGCAGGCAAGAAGGGCTGGCTGACATATGGGAAACTATACAACGAATGAGTAGCAATTACTGGTTGTTAAAATACAGAATTCTGACATTTATGCTGAGTTTAGACCATGTTACTCTTTGAAGTGGTACTTGCTACATTTTTTTTCCAACCCATATGCTCAAAATCTTTATAATGCAATGCCATTTTTCTAAATTTCCACTTGAAGATGTCCATCCTCTAGCCACGTTTTTACTTTCTGCTTCGTACTATGTTACCTTGTTCTGATATGCAAGACTCTACGCTAAAGGAGAAAGACCACTGCTTCCTCAAAGAGTTCACAGTTAAAATTGTTTGTGCTTTTTCCCATGCTGGCATCTATGATCAGAATCCATTTGTGATGTATGGTTGTATTCTGAAGCATTAAGGTTTTGACAAAACTGTAAAACAAGTTTTTGAAAATTAACTCTTGCGTGATTGTCAAGAGAAGAAACTTGATTTAGATGATTAAGCTGAAGAAGTGTGGGATACTTAAAAGTAGTATCTTTTTCAGATGTAAAATTGGGCTCATGGCAACAGGATCGTGTTGTCTTATCTAAGAATGCTATTTAGGTGTCAGATACCAGTTCACATTTTGAGGCAAATATGATTCTTTGAAGCAGAAAAGTTACAATGTTGTCACCCCCACTCTGCTCAAAAGTTGACATATTCCATTTTTTTAGGTTTATTTTTAAGCTTATTCAGATTTTTTTTCTGGAGGTAAGTTCCTCAGCTACATTGTTGGCATTTTATTCAATTTCTAAATGAAAATCTCTGTGTTTGTCACCTCTCCTACATGGAATAGTTTCCTTGGAATTTTGCTACTCTGCTACTGCAAAAACTTGACTTAAGTCTTGCTACGCAACAATTTTATCCGCAGCAGCTAATAATAGATACTAATCCCAGACTGGCAGGGCTTTTTCATCAAGATCTGTAATTTTGGCTAACTGCTCTATCCTCCCCTTCCTTTGTGTATGCAATTTACAGCACAGTGACTGCCCTTGCTTAGTGGTGACAAGAACCAGTACCTTAGGAGACTGCAAATTCTACCTGGGTTTGGAGTTCAAAGTGCACGCTTTTTCTTCTAAACAGAGTGGCGAGATCCAGAATTCATGAGAGAGGTTGAAGCAGCTACAGGAATGGATCTTGGTTCCTCTAAAAATAATGGAAAAGGAGGGAAAAAGACAGGGAAGAAGAAAAAATATCCAAATCTGACAGACCTGAAGCAGCAGGCTAATACTTCTCGTTCCCGGCTTGAGAAGAAAGTCTTCAATAAGTAAGATGCTTACGTTCTCTAAAGCCTGTTAAACTGCTGTTTCCTTTTGTTTCAACAGTAGTTTCTGTTTCTACATTAATGTGCACTTAATAAACAACTTTCTTTGCGAAGTGCAGAGCAGGAATGCCTTCCATATCTCTGGAGGGTAACGAGTAGCAGGTACTAGTGAGCAAGGTTATTTCTTTGAGAATGATTTTCAGCTAATGTGCATAATTTCCCTATGAAAGATTTTTTTTTTCATCCTCAAATTTGTTTTACTCCTTTAATTGCTCTAGTGGCTTCTTTGGGTGATCATTTGGATGCACTTCATGTGTGCAAATAATACTGGATCTGGAAAGATGATGATGTGTTCAGAGTGACGCAACTTACAGCATCAGACACACTGTAGTAGATGGAGTGCAAATGAAATTTTTCCTTTTGAAAGCCTAAGATGGGCTGCCCCGAGCAGGACTTCAGTTAATAAAAGGATCTGTCCAAAACCCTTGGCTTTTGGCATGTAGCAGTGTCTTGGCAGTTGCCCTCAAGCCTCTGGTGTATGCTCAGAGACTTTCCCAAGCTTTTGACTGCTGCCTGGGCTTCCTGTGTGTTTTCTCTCACTCTTGGGTATACTAAATTGCTAGCTGGGCCTGATGCAGTGCCTTCCAGTCCAGCATGTACACACGGTCATCCCTTCCTGTATGTTATTCAGTGACACACTGCCATTGTGTTTTCATCCTCCTTTACTGAGAATGCATTAAACTGCTTAAGGAAAATATTTGGATCCCTGTGTTATGGTCCTTGTTCACTTAACTCCTGCTGTCTTTTGCAAATATCAAGGACTGGAACCTGCTGCAGGTCTCTCTTCAGTGTAAGAGTCTGGAGATGATTATTCCCTGTACCAGAGACATGTGGACACAGTATTCTTCCTGCGATGGTGCTGTTTCTGTACGTCTCCCTTTCCTCGCACATGTGCAAACAGTAGCTCTTGGCCTGCATTTAGCTGGAGAGGAAACTGTTTGGATAGCATTGGCACTTAGACATTTCAACCAAAGGTGCATCCGTGACTTATGTAGACATATGTGAGTTAACTTTAAAGCAGGCACGCTAGCTGAGATGGAAGTGGGAGCCTACCAACCCACCAAGCTGAATGGGTTTTAGAACTTCTAGTAGCTTCATATGTCCGCTCTGTTACGCTGTTTCTGATATCTAGTCTCGGTTAGATGTGGCTGCAACATGAATTTGCCTAAGCATGCTCTGGTCTTTATCAAATGGGGAGCAGCTGCAGCTATTTAAAGAGTTTCATGTGTCAAAAATGAAGTAGTCAAAGGAAAGTGAAAAGTCTAAAGTTGTCAAATCAAAAAAGCAAAATTATTATTATAAAATCATCAATGCTGGGTTATTCCCTAAACATAATGGATGAGTTGAACAGCATCCAAGGCACAATATTTGTTTAAACTCTATTTTCCCTTTTCTGATGTAATGGTTATAATAACAAAGCCAAATCCACATTGCTTTTAGTTACAGAAACAGCACGTTTTCTGTGAAATCCTCGTGTCACCTGATCTTAGTTAGAAGTCAGAGACATACAGTTCTAATGATCAGGACTTCATATCAGCTTTAACAAAATAAACCTGAAAAGCTGGTTTTGGTTTACTATGGTTTGTGCTAATGATTTTGAGTGTGTGTTAGTGCCAGGCATAGGGAATCAAACCTGTCATGTTTTAATAGGTTTCATGCTTTGCAGCACTAAACAAGGCGATAACCTTGGCTCCTTATAACAACCCCAAATTACTTGAAATGTATAGGTGATAAACCCAGGCTCTAGTCTGCCAATAAAGTTAAGTGAAATTGCACACAGATCATCAAAGTGGGATCTCATTTCATTTACAGTATCGCACAATCCAGTGGTGCTAATGTAAAACCTACATGACATGAAAGTGTCAAGGCCACTCTGCGCTGCTAAAGGCTCACTTTTCTCCTACCAATTAGGCAATATTTGAAGTGCGAAACCATGGCCACACTTTCCGTATTCTGGTAACTTTATTGGCAGAATTTTGTTAAAAATATACCTCTTCCAAGGTGTTTTTTCAGAATGTTGGTTTTCATTACAGTTGCTGCTGAGAAAATCTTTAATCCCACCATTTAGAAGCGTTATTAAGAAGTATCCTCTGTTTTCAGATGTTTCAAAATGGCTTTTGAAACGAAACTGTTACAGAGAGCAGTTATCTATAACAGAAGTCAGCTTGCCTCTCAGAGATAACCACAGGAGCAGAGCTGGAGTGGCGTAGAGGGCCTGATCCTGAAAAAGGCTGGTGCACACTACCAGGTGGATGTCTTGTCTTCATTTCACTGCACAGCCTGCAGGATCCTCAGAAGTGATAAAGGCAGACTGTGACAACACAGAGTCTAACAGCACTAGTCTTGAAACCATCCACTTTGTGTAATGGAACTTGCAGATTGCATTTCTGATGTAGAAATCAAAGGAGAATCAGTCGGTGCCATGTTCTTAAATGAGACACAGTCCCTCAAACCAAGCCCTTAGCTGGTATACCTCCCACATTGGCAGAGCATCCAGGTCTTTACAGAGGTGTGCCAGGAGATAACTTCCTTCTCTATAAACAGAGGCAGGGTGACATCTGAACACACCTGCAAATAAAAGCTCAGAAATCTGAGGCTTATGTGGTAGAGGCACCCAAAGTAACCAATAAAAATGGGAACTCTAGAATCCAGTGAAGAACCAGATTCCCTAGGCAAGATGCCCTCAGCTGTGCACAACAGCTTCCATAAGTTTCTGTGGGGGCAGATGTATGCAACAGAGCATTCTCTTGACTTCTGCTACTGCCTTCCTGCTTTCTTACCCCTCTGGAATCATGAGCCCATTCCTCTGCCTTACCAGTTAAAGGATGTATAGGCCTGCTCTCTTTATGCCTTTTATGAGAATCTCCTGCTCCTATTCATGCTATCTAGGCATCATTTGCCTTGCGCTCAAAATCTCAGCTGCGTGATCTTCACTCAGAAGTTTGTGGAGGGAAGAAAAATGCAGGTGTCTTCACTCACCCAGTTCAAAAGCATAGCAGTCACTCCCACAAGAGGAGAAGTCTCTGGCCATTGTCTTTACTGGGAGGAAACAGTGTCAGCAAATAAAGAGCAGCAACATGGGTGCAAACCGTCATCAGATTTAGGAGCACCAGAAAGCTTAAGAGCTCCAAAGTTCATTCCTTTATTTCCTTTTTGAATCTGAAGAACACTCGAGAGCCACCTTCCAGCACAGCAGGCACTGCAGAGGGCTCGAATGCTCGACTGTCATGAGGCAGCAGAGATCCCGTTCCACTTCATATAAGAATAAGACATTGGCCATACTGCCCTGACATGCTAAACTCTGAGCACTTAGCTGTTCTGCAGCAGTAATTTATCTCTGCATAGAGATACATGACAATCTCTGGTGTCTTCCTAAACTACTGTTGTGCTTGTGGATTAAATAGTTGCTGTTCGGGAAGGGGGATGCTGCTGGTGTGAGCAGAAGAGTCTTGCTTTGCCCACAGCTGATTAAATGGGTTTTCAGTAACCTGTGAAAGAAAAGTTGCTGAATGAGTTAGTTACATGAACTGAACAGCAAGTCCTTCCCTCACAAAAACATTCCAGATTCTGCAGGTTGGATTTCATAAAGGTTTCTAAGTGTTAGGTTTTTTTAGCTCCTGCTAGATACTTTTAGTTATTCCCTCCCCCCAAGAGCAGTTAGGTGCTTTTGAAAATCAAATGTGGCATGTGTGACTATCAGAAATAATGCTAGGAGGGTGGAATGCACAGCCATTAAACTGAAAGACTTTAATTTGTTTACTCCTGTTAATAAAATAATTGCTGAATTAAACTATTTGTATTGCTGCAGCTAATTTAGTTAACAAGACAAATTTGTTCAGCCTCATCAGTGCAGTGTTCAGAAGCCTGGTAGTGATTAATCATAGTTCATTTTTTTTTTCTCCACAACATTCATAAACGTACTCTGAGATTGTGTAGAATCAACATTACTGCGCTTATTATTTTTTTGTTTCTCTTTCAGAGGTGCTATGAAACGGGTGGTGAAAGCAATGAACCGAGTGGACCAAAGAAAGCACGAGAAGTTTGCCAACCAGTTTAACTATGCACTGCATTAGATTGTTAATCTTCTTTGCCCTTCATTTTCTTACAAGAGTGCAACTGCACAAAACCTTTATCACAGATCTTCATATTTACATTAAAATACTATGCTAGGTGCATTTTTACTGGGGTAGATTTTTAACTTATTTTCAACTTTAACTTATGTGATAATGAACATTAGTTTTGGCAAAGATGTGGTGGTATAGAATGGAATATATTTAACAAGTTGATAATTATTTGATACTCTATTTCATGTACATATGTTTTATGACTTGTACATACTGTGCATAAAATGTTCAGGTTTTGGGTTTTTTCCTTCCTAAGGGACTCATGTAATTTATACCTCTTTTGCCAACATGTGGGTTGTAATTTGCCTCCTCAAAAAGATGCTTTAGAAACAATTAGATTTCTACCAGAGATGGCAACACACAGAGTATTCACTCAGCCTACTATTCTAGAAAGCATACCACATCAAGTGGCTCCCGCAGTACCTCTAAAGAAAGACCTCTTGCATATACACACACACAAAAAATCCAAATCAACTGATGCCTTCAGATAATGAATGGAGTAGAGTTTGATTTCAGCAGACTGAAAACCAGGAACTAATTCAAACTTGGTAGCTGTGGTGGTGGAGAACCTGAAATGACAAAGGTCATCCTGGTCTGCTTCTTGTCTTCCCAAGACGGTATCCCAGTGTCTTTCAGAGCTACATGTGGAAAGCATGTTGTGAAAGCTTGAAGAGATACTCTGAGTGTGCTGCAGTTTAACTGATACCAAAAAGCTCTGGTACAAAGTGAAAGTATGAGGTTTTAAAAATCATTCAAATGGCATACTGTACTAGTGAACTGCCTGACTTGAATCAGTTAAAGTTACATCATGCTCTCAAGCCTCAGTGCATCTAAGGATCCAGGTATAAACACAAGCATTGGGACTCTTCTAACTCCAGAGAGTTTAACAGATACACCGAGATCAAGGAGGCGGATCCAGTGTGGTTTGTTGTTACTGGCTGGGTACTTCAGCAGATCTCCCAAACCTGCTTTGCTGGCTATAGCCATGTCTTAAGCAGAGTGAACCCAACACTGACCAGTTGTGCTCTTGCAAGGTTTCATACAGCTTTCTGGGTGAAGGAAATCCAGACTATCAGGGAGGATAGAGTGTTTGAAAATCAATTTCAAAGTGAATTGCAGAAGTCTTCAATAAGATACTGAATTCAAATTAGAATGAATTCTCTACAGCGCTGGCTTGGTCACTCACCTGTTGGAGCTGTTTCCTCATGCATCAACAGACTATAAGAATTAAAAAAGGAGAAAGTTTAACCTCTTTGGTGTAGCTTCTGACCACCTCAGACAAAAGCTAATTTACAGTTCTGCCAAATACTTTTTGACTTGCACCCAACTACCTTTTGACTTGCACAAGTACTGCTTAGAAAGCCATTAATGTTGAATCTTGATAGTATATCTTGCAAGAATGCTGCAGTTTGGAAGACATTTTTCCCTTCAACACAAGCATTTAGAAGATATACTTCTAAACTACCAGAAATAAAATAAGCAATAGCCAACTGAAAGCAAGAATTCAAAGAGATGCCTACCACACTGGAAAGCAAAGCCACTTCTGCTGTCAGCCTGGCTAACGTGGCAGTGAAGGCTTCAGGTGAAAATGTAGACAAGGACAAACCAAGTTCATCACCAGTTCAGTTGAGTCAACTGCTAAACTGATTTTATTTCTTGTTACAGATAAAGAAACAAAAAAAAAACCCAAACAAAACCCCCACCAACAAAACCCCACACGTTTGAATGTAATCTAGATCATTGAATGCTGGGAGCCCAGAACGGTCTAAATGAAACTGGTTGATCTTGGAGGTTAACATTCAAAAGAGCCATAAAGGTCATGGTGCTATTATTCTGAGATTCTTGAGCCTGCACAGAGTGAGGGTGTTCATTTATAAGACATGTTTTCTCTCCTCACTAAAAAAAA
>VZTL01055709.1:22927-42387 GCA_013400535.1 Scopus umbretta | reverse complement strand
GTGATGGTGACAGCTTTGCAGCAGGAGGAGGAAGTATTGTCTGCATCCAGACAGGCGCTTCCCCCCTAAGGGGTATGCAATGACAGGCAAAGCGATGTGAGGGACGCAACGGGGGCTGGAGTATGCATACTGTGGTTCAGGAGACTAAAGCTCTGTCTAAACCTAACAGCAGATTTCTGACAAAAAAAGATCCTTCAGGGAAGGACGTGGGAGCAGGACAGGTAGAGAGTAATCCTCCTCCTAAAAAATACATCTAAGTTCTGCCAGCCTGTGTCTTCAGGTGGTAGCCTGTTTGTGAGTGTACATATGGGTGCAGTGAATGGTATTTGAGAGAAATAGGCACAAATTCTTTTCACATTATAGTTTGCACTGGGGTAGCAGAACTATGTTGGGACTAAAGGCGTGAAAAGTAAGGTGCTTGGGGTGCAGGCTATCCCACTCCCAGAATGGTCATTTTAGACGTTTTGAGCACACTTCAGAAGAGATTTGCACTCTATGGCTGCAGTTCTGTACTATTCCTGTTACATTTGCTGAGAAAATGCTTTATGCTGTATTAATAGAATATATTAATTTAAAAAGCAAATAAGACAGGTCTTTACCTTGGAATTTGGTGTAAGGAAAAAGTGGAGGAAGTAAATGACTTCTGTCTTTCCTTGCAGCTGAAGTTTCTGTTGGTTGATGTGATCAGCAAGGAAACTACAGTGGTATTTGCATTGGCTAGATTCTTGTTCCTCTTACCTTGGCTACCTACATAACAGACTCCATGCAAGAAAGTGTTTCATCCTGTTCTGGGGCTTGGAAACATTAGGAAAGCTCTAGCTCTAAAGTTGCCATTTTGTATGCTGTTTAATGTTATTTAAACTCCCACTCGCTTCTCCTCCTATGGTGAATTTTGTGGGTTAAGTAGAATAAGAGAAGGTGTTTAAGCATTTTCTAGATAAGTTGCTCTATGGTTTCATTCTGCCCTTAGTTTCCGGGAAGAAACATTAAATGCAAATAATTTTTCTTTATTTGCAATAGGTCAAACTAATTTAGCTAAAGTTCACACCCATCTGCATAGAAGATTATTGTAAACACAATAAAATTCAAAGGTCATTTCTGTGACTGAAAGAGGATCAAAAGAGCCTTCTGTGCTATTTTAATCCACTTCAGAGAGTTGTAATGAGTTTAGCAAAGGGTGAAAGTCCAAAGCTTTCCCTTGTCATTGTCCTTTATATAACTCTATTAACTATTCAGTGGTCTATCATTATAATATGTTCAATGGTGAATGAAGGAGAATTTGGCAAGGGGAACTTAGTTGGAGTATAAGACCTCCTGATGTATGCTGATTTTGTTGATGCATTTCATCAGTTGAACAGTAGCAGCTTAGAAAGCAAAAGTCAATCTTATCCCTGATTATGAAGCCTGAATACTTACAGCCCATTACAAAAGTAAATGCTGATCTCTAGAGTTGGGTTGCAAAATCACTGTTCTTTACACAGTTTCAAAAATAATCTTGAATAACAGATCTGTATGTGGGATCTTAAGGTGTTTTCTGGTACTTAAGGCAGAATATGCCTTGGTTTCTGTAAAATGCTAATATTGCCAGGTTTTTCTTTTACCTAGCAGATATTTGCTATGGAGCTGGTCTAGCCCAATTGGGCCCTTTTGAAGCAGTTTAAGTTGAGGTTATTAGGCGGTGATACTACTCTTAGGCTAAAGAAGAAGCCTGAATTGTGAATACATTTGGCTCACTAATGGTCTCTTCAGGAATCATGGTTTGCAGTACAGACAATCAGAAAAACCTACCCAGGATTCACTGGTCAGAAGTTTGATAGTAGTACCATAAACGGAGATGACTTGTTGATGTAAAACATAATGTAATTTCTTTTTTTTATCCTGTCCTGAACTGAGCAGTTGCTCTCTAGTTATTTGGGATGTTGTTTAACTCTTGTTTCTATAATGTGAACTTGCAGTAACTTGTTATATAGAAAAATCAAATCAGTTAACATTAATTAAAAAATATTTGCTGAAGAGCAAGGATTTACAGAGAAATACTTACGTTTATTTTTTCCATTTTTTATTTAGTTTTGAGCTGGCACAATGACCTCTGGTTCTGATTCCATTATCGTGATGTGTGCAGAGCTGCTGAGTTCTGGTAGCTGATCAGAACCATGACATGAAAGAAGGGTGTGGTATTTTGGTTATAGGGCTGGAGAGGTTTGCACCGATTCTCAGATATTCCAATGCTCTGATTAAAAGAAAAAAATTTTGTATTATTTGGATGGACTCTGCTACAGATACCATATACAGTCTTCCATCTCTTTTTCAGTGTTAACAAAATTATAGCTATGGACCTATAGAGAGGTTAAGGTAACATCCCCCCCCAAAAAAAAAAAAAAAACAAAACAAAACAAACCAAAACAAAAAACCAAACCAAACCAAACCAACCAACCAAACAAACAAAACACCCCAAAAAGGCCCTGCCAAAACACCCAATCAAAAAACAGCAATAACAAAAACAAAACCCCAAACCTTGTCTGGAGTGAAAGGAAAAATACCCTTTCATTAAAGCCCTGAAACATGTTCCAAGCTGATCTAACTCACTGATGAACGACTCTGACTACACAGTCATATGTAGATTAATAGGGAAATTTCATTCCTGATGTAGAAAGATTGCTTCAGAATGCAACTCTACGAACTAGCAAAATGCCAGTCTGAAATAACTCTGTTCAGCTGATTAAGTTCATTGCAAAGAAACTAGCAATGTTTCCACGGAAAAACATAGACTCCATTAATAAACTTTCTAAGCTTTATGGTACTACCCAAAAGGGAATTACCCCCTGAGCGGCTAAGGCAATTAATCTCCATTTCTATCCCCTCACTTGGAGTCTTCTGGCTGCAGTGAACAAAGCCCTTTAAAAGCAATAAAAAGGGTTGCTCCCTGACTGCTTCTACAGAAATTTATAGGATATTGTCCACACTAGGACATTTCCCAGTGGAATGTCTCTTTTCACCAGTAGCCTTTGGAAACTGCAAGAACCACAAAGCATGCACCTACATATGCCCTGTGCTGCTCTGTGAATGGAGTGCGTTAGTATTCTGCAAGAATGGGATGTGAGATACTACATTATATTGGGATTATTATCCAAGCCAGATCCTGAAAGTATGAAATGAGGATGCTAGTAAATGTGACAGCTTAACAACAACAGTATTTGATTTCACATTAATTTATCTCTTGTGGAGAACAGATATATTGTTTTTTAGACACATCTGTATTCCTCAAAGAAAACCAATTCAAGTAGAAAGAAAGTTTGAATGCCAGGAAGAAGATCATTAGGTGTGATAAATGCATCTCTGAACGATCTTAGTGTGCCTGCTGAAGGGAAGAATTTCAGGGAAGACTGTCAGAAATTAAAAGTTTTCAGCTCTGCAAAGTTTCTTGTTCGCAATACTGGTGACAACCAACATGTGTCAGAGCTATCACTGAAAGTTCTGGAAATTATTTCCTCTGATGCTATAGCCCTTTCTTTTGGGGAGTAAATTGGGCAAGTGAATTCTGGTGATTAGAAGTCAATGGTTATATTAATTAGTGTTAGGTTTGCAGGACAGAATCCTATGTACGGTAGATAGATCCAACTTTATTGAAGTAGTTTTCATGTAGTATGTACTTGTCCTGTAATTACTGATTAAATTAGCAGGTAAAAGTTGCTTATACTTCCTCTGGATTCAATCTGTGAAACAAAAGGATGCTTAAAAGCAGAAGAAATCAAGATACCCAGGCAGTAATTTAGATTTATTTATGTATTCTTCCCCAATGGGCATTTAACTCCCATTAGCTTTGTGGAGCCTGTGCTACCATAAGAGTATTCTGCACTGTACTGCAGTGTGCTGGGAAAGAATCTCCATGTTAATCATCCAGATGTCTGTTGGGTCACAAGTGGAGAAGAAAGAAGTTCTCTGTTAACAGGTAGCATTTCCTATCCCACCAGTATTTAACCAGTAAAGCAAGTACCACCAGTACTTAACTTATGTGAGTTACACCAGTGATACCAAATACAAAAATAAATAAATGGAATTACTGCAAGCGATGCTCAAAACCTTCAAGCTGAATTGTTTTGCAATATTTTCACTTGCATCTTGTGAACAACTTCCAGTTTTCAGTAATGTTCAGTAATCTGTAATATTTTGAAGTTGTCTAGATCTATTGTCACGTATATTCTCAAATTGCTTGTCCTTTAACATAAGAAATGAAACATACCAAAACGTTATATCCTCTAATTATGAGTTTGAGGAATGAGCCTGGTAAGTGCCATGTTTCAGTCAGTTTACGCTGGTGGTTGACCCACATCTATAGAATTTGCTCCCATTCAACATAGAATTGTAGTTAACCAACTCATTATTTGTATGAAATTGAATTGGGAGCTCCAAGTACATGTTGTGGTTATGGAATTTAAGTTGGATTGTAGAAGCACTCTGCAATTTTTTTTTTAAAATATTATTTATTTTTTATTTTTAATGTGCATCTTGAAAACCTTATTGTCTTTCATGCATATTAAAGGATGAATGATAGGTGAATTGTGTAAACGGAAAGACTAAAACCAAATGTATTTAGTTGTAATACTCAAGGCATAGTATGGCTTTTTAAAAAGTTCCTACAAGCAGCTGGGACTCAAAATAATAAACAATCGCTTCTAGTGTTGGTCCAGGCTAGCTATATGGCTGGTCCCTTTGAAGAATGTGGATGCACCTCCTCCAAACATGTCAGACATAGATATAACCTACCTGCATGTATAAGCAGTGTACAGTTTGGCTGATCTTTCCTGGACATGAAAAAAAAACTCCTCCTTGGCTGCAAAGCAGCAGTCTCTCTTCTGTTTTGAGAGTCACTGCTTTCTGGAAGTTGCAGAGCTGAGATGCATTTGTTGCATTACTTCTCCAGTTCAGTCCTTTAACAATTACCTGATTGCCTGCTATTGGCCTCAGTCAAACAGCAAGACAAAGCTGAAGCAGACAGAAGTCATGTAGTATGGTGTCTTTGGGAAATACTGTGAAGACATTTTCCTAGGGGTTTTTACTGTTTCCAAATGATACTAATCTAAAACGGTCTTCTGTGCAATCAGTCTTTGCAGGAAGACGCTCCTGGAAACTTCATATATTACTTATGTCAGAAATCTGAATGCATATTCATGATTATTCAATTACCCCTATGCTTCGAGCTGAAACAGCATTAGTGACTGTATTTCTGTCAGGAACCTGCCTACTGTATTTTGTTGCAGCTCCTCCATAAAAAAATCCCCCAACCCCCCCCTAAAAAACACCAAAAAAGCAACACCCAAAAACCCCAAACCCAAGCATGGTAGTCAAGCTGACTCAGCCTCGTTAAAGTATTCTTTTACAGATATTAGTGTTGAAAATCGAGGTAATTTTTTGTATCAACCATTATCCAGGTTACAGTTTGCTTTCCTGCTGACATGAGTATTATTTTCAGTTTAACATTATTTGTATTTAAGACTCACAACTCATTAAAACAAACATCCAGATACTGCATTACTAGCAAAGAGTGAATACCAAGAAATATGAAATCTTCTGTAGAATCCTGCTGGAAAAAGATTCCATATTTAATTGGATCATAGTTGATGAATGAAGATGATCTGAACTGAGTTACACCTGCTTTGAAAAGCAGAGGTCCAACAAATACCTTGAGCCCTACAGGGGACCCAGAAGATGCTAAAGGTTCCCTCTCTGTCTCAGGAAAATCTCTCCAGTTCTGTACAGCTCCTCTCGTGTCAGCTGGCCATGAATCAGAAGCCAGTCATTGTCCAAAACAAAGCCTGGCAATCATAATCTGGGTGATTATTGCAATTTTTTTTAACCAGGAACCAGGTTTACAGGAACATAGTGCCCGAGGCCGAGTTTTACAGTGCATGGTGGAGTGTGTGTCATGGGTGTCAGAAATCATCCAGCCTGCATGCATTGTGTGTATGGACAGTCATGTTTCTTCCAGGTGATAGGAAACCTCATTTTATTCCCAATGAATTGGTTTGGATTGGTTTGTTTGACCTTCCAGTTTAAAATAGTAGTGATTTTCTGAAATATGTAGCAGACATAAATATATAGGAAGGCTTGTGTTAAAGGAATTCAAGAGAGCAGAAACTGGCCTTCAAATGTTAGGGATTACTGTCAACTTTCTTGAATTGTTTCCTTCACACACACAATAGGTGCATCACAATAGGTTATTCTCATACTAAACAATATTACACTCAGAATACTTTGTGTCTGGAGTCAGTGTTTCACTAAAGAGAAGTGTGTGGCTGCCTTCTGATGTGCAAAATCTGCAGAAGGGAATGCGCACAACAGATTTGGCTAACAGTTACAGAATGCAATGAGTGCTCACACTGGGGAGTGGAGGATTATTTAGTTTTTAACCCTGCAAGGCCTGCCAGTTTAAAAATTATGATTAATGCAGTGAAAGAGTCTTGAATCTTGGGTCCTGTCCCGTGACTGTTTTAAGAGACTAAGTAATGTATGCAGCCTTGGGACTGACTCATAATAAATGGGAATCATCATTGCTTTCTTCACAAAGCAAGCTAAGTATCGCTTCTTTCACCTAATAAGGGTTGTAAAGGTTGTAAAATTGCAGGAAAAATGTTTCAGCCAGTGAAAACGGAAAGGAGCAAATATCTATTCTTCAAGTATAAGTATCATAAGTGTATCATTACCTTGTGCTGGAAGCTGAAATACAGCTTTTCTGCTAAACATTGTCGATCTTATATTAGGCTGGGAACATTGTTTTGGGTCTTTTGATGCACTTGGTAAGCTATTATGTGTGCTTCCCCCTTCTCCCCCCCTTTTCCTGCCCCGAAAGTTATAGGCAATTTGAAAGGCTCCTTTGATAATTATTATATCACGTTGGGAGGGAGGGTAAGAGCCATATAATAGTGGTTTGTTGTTTTTTTTTGTTGTTGTTGTTTGCACGTTTTGCACCCTGTGAAGTCACTGAGTGACTTGTAGCAGAGACAGAGGTAGTTTATTCCTTCTGCCCAGGAAGTACAAAACCAGATATGTTCATGCGTGGACACTGCTTATGCATGGCAGAGCTGGCCGGTGCACAGCGTGGTATGCAGCGTGTCTCGAAAGTGCTGGGCTTGCCAGTCCCTGCACGGGCTGTGTCGTGTGCTGACACACCAGGTCTGCTATAGACAACACTTCTTATGTGTCATGGTTGCTACTGAAACATGTGGTGGATGAAATGGAGCTGCTGCTCCTGAAAACTCTAGTAACCAAAGTCTTCAGACTTTGACAGCGTAGGCAGAGCTTGCAAATGAAAGAAAACGCCTGGGGAAAGCCTTGATGTGCAGGAGCTACTTTTGGAATAATCCTATAGCAAGTGGGATGTGCCCCAAAAGAGAAACTCTGTGAGAAAAGGCAATTAAAACTGGAACTAATCAAATATAAGACCAGTTGGTGCAACAAGTAATAATTTGATATTTACAATCTGTTCTGGTGTTGTAAAACTCACTGGGGGGCTGATACGGAGCGCAAGGTATTTTCTGTAGCAGAGTCCAAGTACCATGATGGTACTGATTGTAATTTATAGGGCTGAGAATACTTTCCTGGGGGTATCTGAGCCTTTGCTATTGTCTTCTCTTCTGTGCTTCAATCTGACAAAGTATCGCGTGAAGTACCGCAGAGAGTAATTTGTTTCCTTTCAACTTTTTCCTAGGTGGCAAGACCACTGTCATCTGTCAGCACAGTAGAGAGAAGATGATGAAATTTAAACGAACAGCTTAAAATTGACAATTTTACTTGCATTGGTCTTCTATCATGTTTTCCATGCCAGGCATGGCTCTTTCTCTGCTGAATAAAGTCAGAGTAAAATATATTTAACAAGATGTGGTTTTTTTTAATACGATTCTTAGTCTGAAGCTAATTTAATAGAGCATCCTCATTAATTTTGTGGAAGCTCTTTTTGTTGTTTGTATTGTTCTTTGGAGGGATATCCAATGGTAGTAAAAGATTAAGAACAAATTTCTCAGTATAAATAACAATAAATTGAAATAGCTGATCTGGTAAATTCATTTGGAACGTTAGGTTTTCCAAGTTCATGTGACATGCAACTTTTTAAATAACCTCTTGCTTTTTAAATGTTAATAGCTTTTATATAACTGAGTTTGAGATAAACAGAATTCTGCCCTTTTTCAAAAGAAAATCTTTGGTCTTTTGAATTCTAATGTAGGCTGTTGATCATTTTTGTTCCTCTGGGAACAGCATTGTAATAAACCTACTCATCTTATGGAACATAATTTAGAAAAGAGAGAAGTCTTTTGTGAATAATTGCATTGCTTGTTTCTCACTGTGGTTTGAAACTATGTTTGAGTTTGTTTGCTTTTCCACTGGCTTTAATGAGAGTGAGGTGTACACTCAAATTTTCTCACATTCCTAAATTTCCACCTCATAATATATGCCAAGAATGTGTGATTGTCATGCATTACTGACCAGAACGAGATTCAAATTGGATGGTGGTTTTTTTTTTCAAAAAGAGAAAATTAACTTATGAGAGAAGAGCTCTGCCCATTACTTTCATTCTTCAGCAAACCATTTCCTTAACAATATCTGCTGTTTGTGGTTCAGACTCAGGGTTTCCCTGACCTAGTTTTTGAAACAATACTGAATCGACAGGTTAAATTGGGGAGAAGAAAACAAATGTAGTGTGAGAAAACCTTGAGAAAACTTTGAAAGATTTATGGAAATTGCTGCTCAAACTACCTTATTTTTTACTTTATGAACTTAAGACTAAAGTTAAAAAAAAATTAAAAAATCCCTGGAACAGAAGTGAAATGCCAAGTGAACACATGTGCTCTACTTCAGTGAAGGAAAGCAGAGGTAAAAAAATCCCCCAGCTATCATGTGTAAAGCAAGGAGTGAATGGTTAAAAATGAAAGGAAACTTGTGGGGACATACTTTCTAAATATTTCACAGAGTAAATGACATATGAAAAGACGAATGCAAGGCCATTCAGGATTCCTTTGCACAGACACATTCTACCAGTCATCTAGGTATGTTTTCAGATTTTAATGAAGGTTTTTGCTGCTGGGAAAAAATGTGTGAGAAACAGTAGGCAGAGCGAATGCAAATTAATCTTAAGTATGGGCAGGGACATTTTACATCACTCTGCCCTGTGCTCCTAGAAGTGGTGTGTGATGGTTTTCCAGAAGTGATGTCTTTTGTCAGTAACCAAGAAAGAAACCAAGAAAGAAAACATCTAGTTGGTTGATGTTTTGCAGTCAGTAAAAATAATCTGGGTCTTCTGCTTAAAATTTCTAGTGGACAACTTGAGAACAACTTGATGTGTCTTTCTTAGGAGAGTGGATATCAGTAACACTATGCTAAAACCTTCTGAGTAAGCCACTGCTTGTGAAGACTGTTGTGTCTTCCAGCATCTGCTGCCATACTGAATTTCTCCAGTGATCTTTCAGTGATCTGTCCTGGCAGGGCTGAAACAAATCATGAAAAATAGATTAATTTCATAGCATTCAGTTTAACCTTTTGCTTGTTCTTTGCTTGTATGAGGTGAATGTCTGCATTTTATCTTTAAAAACGATTAAAGATAGCATTTTGAATGAAGAGTTACTGCTGTATATTTAACAAGAAAACTGAACAGTGTGTGTCTTAAGTTGACCTCTACTTTTGTGTTATAGAGACACGAATGAAAGGATTACATGACTTTTGGTTTATACACTCTATTTTAAAAATGTATTATTTCACTAAATTTGTGATATGGAGTAATCATATATAGTTATATATCAAAATTATACAGTACCTCTCAACAAACAAATGACAGCATGGGGGTATTAAAGCAGGCTGTACAAGAAGATACGGAGAGACAAGTATGTTATTGCAGGTTATTAAAAAAAATGTTGATAAAGGCATCTAGAGCCTGAGGGTAATTCATCAACAGTTTAATGATTGCATGGACAGCATAGATGCATAGGTTTTCTGAGTTACATATTGGGAAATACTGACATCCGTAGTATCCAGAAGAGGAAAAGACTTATTAAAATTGCCTTATATTCTCACCTTGTGCTACCTCATTGTCTGTCTCCTGTCCATCATGAAAATCAAGAAATTTCCCATGGATTTGTTCTGGGTGATTTTGTTGCTTTAATCAAAGCAGGTAGCATGTCCTAGGAGAACCCCAAGCCTTGAGCCACTTGCACTGCTTTTTTTTTTTTGGGGATTAGTTAGGAGGAAATTAGGATATANTTTTTTTTTTTTAAATCAGGCAAGAAATAACAAAGTTATTTCTTCAACAAAGTGAAACATTGCTTGCTCCCACTGGTGTTCTGAATGGCCTTTGATTAGCAAGTTCCACTTCTTTCTCTCACAAGTTGCTTCTTTCCTGCTAGACTTTTTCACCCTTGAAAGGTATTCAGTCCTCTTGCTTGCTTTTCTTTCTTTGTGTGGCAAGTGCTATGGCTTTGTCCTTTACCAAAGACTGGAAGACCTCCTTTCTACAGGCCAAAAAAGGTGATGACCTACTGCTGGTAAACTTTGTGGCAAGCAATCCTGACAGCTGTGGTGCTAACTATAGCATTCAGAGGTAGCAAGGAGGATGTTAGATCAGTTGCCAAATGTACATGTGAGGGCATTCACTGTAGTCATTCAGAGTTATTCTTATAAAATTTTATGTAAAGCTCAATTGGAAATGGTTCCAGTTTTGATGAAACACAAAGAAAGTGGGAAGGTGTCTTGTTTTGGTAGTCAGAAAATGGATCAAAGGTTTTTCCCTGGAATTTCAGTATGTTAAGTATATATCCAGGTGTCTAATCTCCCTCGCCCTCTCAAATACCAATGTGACTTTTAATTGCTGTACATCTTTGTGAATTCAGCTGTGTTATGCTGTGAGTACCTTACTGTTTTATCCGAGAGGTTTAGTCTCCCCATCCACAGAGTGTTCCAAATACAATTGGCAAGGATGGAACTTTTTGAGTATTCAAATCTTTCCTGTAAACTGCCCTTTTATAGAAGTATCTGTGAAAAATTAACTTTGACTCATCCTAGCTTGTAAATATTTGGATTATGTGGTTGGAATGTCTTTAAACAATAGAAGTGTTCAGTGCTATTATTTATTCTGGTCAATTATCTTAGCTCATCAATTTTTTTCTAAATGCTGTTTGTACTAGTGATAGGGAAGGAAGAAGTAAAACAACGTGTTTAAAAACAAAGTCAGCATGACTGGAAGGGAAAGGCTGCAAAGTCATGCTGATGTCGCAGAGTAGTGTACACCCAGCCTTATGGATTGTGTGTGGCAGCGCAGAAGACCTGGCATCAGTCTTCAGGAACAAACAGATCTAATACTTTTAAATAGTCAAGTGTCTTCCTGTGGTGATTTATTTTGTTGGAACAGCAGTTTTTGACCAGAAATGGAGGATTAAAGTCAGGATGGCCTGCTGTTGTAGGAAGAGAAGATACCTGTAAGTCATCAATATTTCACAGAAGGAGAATGTTTGTAAAATGCAGTATCATTTGGATTGATCACTTCTCCAGGCTGTTATCCTGATGAATGGTGGGGACACCCTAACATTCACAGGAGAAGGCGGCAGAGAGGTTGGAGCTGAGGCACAGAGTCTGAAGCTGGAAGTTCTGTATTTAATTCTTGTCTGTGAAATAACTTCAGCGTGACCGTGAAGAGCTCACTTGCTGGTTGTGCTGTGTGTCCTGGAATTAAGAGATAGCAGTAATAGCTGCTTTACAGGATTTATACAAAGCCAAATTTCTAGGTGTTTGCATCCACCATCATGATAACAAGAAGCGCAGTGCAAGAATAACTAATCCTGTTGATACATCATGCAGAAGGGAGGAATGATTAAACAAATCTAACTGCAATAGTGTATGTGCAATTACATCCCAGCTAAAAATTGTGACTTGAACTCCACATTTCTAAAGCTGTCCTTGTTTATAGTACTTGTTTCTGTGAAGCTGAGCACGTTGCTGCTGCTTTAATTGCTTAATAATTTGAAGGTGCTCATTTATTTGTATGATTGCCTTTCCTTCCTTCCTTGGTGTAATTGCAAGAATGTTGAGATATTATTCCTTTAAAGTGATCCTTGTTGCACAGCATTATCTTAGTGCTTCTGTTGTTCAGGAAATACTCTTTTTAAAAAAACACTTTTTAAAACTTTAAAAGACATCTTAAAGGCTATATTAACTTATGAGGAACAAGGTTTTTGACAGAAATTATCTAACACACCTGATATCTATGCTTCTATCATCTGGCGTATGTCTTCAGCAACTGACAACTGTAGCAAATGCAGCGTGCTGTTATAGAAGACCAATGCACCTCTAGCCTCCTCAGCCCTGGGAAGAGAACATCTTGACAATATGCTACTTTTTTTATTTCACAGTAATGCTATGGAATGGCCCAAACTATTCTTCCTTCATGTTCACTACCTATTTAGCACCTTACTTTATAGTTTTTTGCCTAATATCCTACAAAGTTACTACGCTCCTAAATCTTTCTTTTTTATTTTGAGGAGCAGCGATGAGAACAAACTACTACCTCCACAGTGACTTTATATCTCCAGCATTGCTATGCAGACTCTGCAATCTCTGTTCAGCCCTGTTTTCACTGATTGTCATGGACCTGTAGGAATGTGCTTTCTTGACCTTGAATACTGTCTCCCTGACAAATCTGGTAGTTTTATTGTCAGCTGAAGACAGGAAGAGTCCCATAAATTATCAAATCCTTTTTATAGTAGAAAATGATATTCAAAATATTTGAAATCTGTTCTACTATATGAGGTGATATAGTACATATACTATAAGAATGCTATAGATAGGAGAAGATATGCATCTGTAAGGTTATATAGGTGATAGTAGACTCCAGAAAGATTCCATGTGAAAGATTTATGTGGTGTTTGATATGGCTGCTACATGTAAATCTAAGTAGAAGCATAGAATGATATGGGCTGGAAGGCAATTCTGGAAATGATTTGGTACAAATGGCTTGTTCAAAGCAGAGCCAGCTCCAGAGTTAAATCCCACTTCAAAGTACTTCCATACCAGTATTTATGAGGAAAAGGCAACAACACTCCTTTGCTAGGAAATCAAATGGAAGGAATGTGGAAGGTGAAAAATGGAAGAGTTTTCTTATCTCTTTCCTTCTGGAGAAAACAAAGTGACTGAGAAGCTACCTATTTTCAGTTGAATAGGCAGGTATTTGTTTAATAATTTTGGCAGATCCTGAGATCTGGCATGTGGATAAAGCAAAACTGTTTAGTGGTAAGTCTTGATTGTTTGTTTTGCCTCCAGGTCAGCTGTTTTGTAGCCATTCAGATTCTTGGACTGTTTTCTTTGCTGTAAACCAGTGTGAGGCCAATGGTCTAGAAACTGAGAAGTTTCGTTTTCGGCCAAGATGGCTGTTACTGACTTGAGCATGTTTGTCTCAATGTGAGTAAAGGCAGAACACGTTTAGCATTAAGATGAAAATGTAAAGGTCAAGAAAAGGGGCTCTAAGAAGATAAGACCTTTGCAATGACAAATATGAAAGTAGATTATTTACACTAAGATCTCCTTCCTCTTGCAGTCATTCTTTAGAGCTGCAAGGTGTTAATATACTACCCTAGTCATAAAGCATAGCCAGTACTTCCGATACATGGGAAATCTGTGTATATCCTTTTGGAAAATGGATGAAATATGTCTTGTTCCTCCTTCAAGAGCAATAAAGCAACTTGATGTGCCCTTTTGGCTGAAAGAAATCTTAATATAACTCCCTCTGCATCTCATTAATACCAATCCAGGGTTCACAAGGGAGGGGGCACTTTAGTTGTGACAATCCCTAAAGTTTGGATACACTGACTCCATAGAAATTTCTTCAGTCTGAAAAACTAGATTTTTAAAACGAAACTACTTGTTCTATGAGTGTCAATTTTGTTTAGGGGAAAAAGCAATAAAATGCTGACATGCATGTACAAGAGACTGTTTGTGGAAATACTAATTTCGAGCTATTTGCTGGAAAAGATTTTTTTTTATGGTGATTTTTTCTGCAAAATTTCCTGTGTACATAGGAGGGGTTTTCATAATACCTGGTTCTCACTGTTTTTTGAAGCACACTCCTTTGATGCACTTCCTTGTGAAATCTACATTGAAAATCACATGGTTGGTTATTTTGCATTTGAGTGTGCACGCTATTGTTTTTAGACAGCTTTTAATGCTCCAAAGTAATTTTGTATAAGATAAATCTAGATTTATGAAGATTGTAATGTTTTCTCTTCACCACCAAGCAACCTTTTCTATAAATATTCCATTGATTCACTGTGAATGGGGCTTGGTAAAACTGCAGTGGTAAATCCCCCACAGTGAAGAACGACAAACGTTTTTCTGTACTGTTTGTATTGGAAAAATCTGTTTTCCTAACTTCACATAAAGTCCTAATTAAAATGCATCTAGATTAAGAAGTGTCTAGAAACATTTGCTTTGTTGCTTGGTTGTAACTTTTAAGCACCTTTGGATCTTACTGTGCTGATTCCTGCTGTGGTAATTTGGGAGAAAGCCCATTCCTGGGTTTTGTTTTTTTTTTTAATGTCAAGGCTAGGAGTTTATAGCGGAATCCCCACCACCTTGTTTAACCAGGACAGGCACTGCGTGATGAAGTAAGACAAAGAATATATAAAACCATCTACCAGTTTCCTGTTACTTTATATTTCTGAGTAAAGTGTTTGTTTGCTTCCCAGAAAGCTTTTTGCATTCTATTGGGAGTCACTGTGCAAAGCATTTTACTTCATAAGTAGTCACGTGCCTGGCGAGTGATGCAGCCACAGAACTGCAAAGCCTGAGCACGTAGGCAGCAATTCCATACATTTTCTGCAGTACGGTCAAAAACTGAATTTGCAAGATGTAGACATACAGTATAGACAGACAGAATATTTATTTAAAGCTCCTATACTCCCTTCATGGCTCTTGGAAAGCACTGGCATCACAGAATAGGATTTAAAACACCGGACTGCCGAATACTGAGATGTATTACACTGCTACACTTAGGTATGCAGTTGTACAGAACTAGTCAAAAAGGAAAATAATGAGATAGAAGAGCCTTGTAATCTGCTGAAAGAGCTTCTGTAGTGCCCCAAACCTCAACCTGGGGTTCTGAGATGCTTTTTTGTGAGCTCAAAAGCTACACCTCAAGCTTCCCAAAGGCCTGGGCTTTTTATTCAAGAAAAATATTTAGGATTCATTCAGCTCTTTAAAAATGAAACTGGAGGAAATCAGTGATATTCCTTTTTTTTTGTTCAATAGCTTAATGGCTCAGGGTATGAGCCAAGGAATATCAGTCCAGGTAAATGCCATTTTGTGTCTCTTGCAACACAAATTTTCCAAGTTACGAGGCAGGAAATACCAATGTCCTTAAATTTAAAGATGTAAAATATGCTAGAAAATGCAAATGAATTGAAGACTACTGAATAATATAGTTTATTGTTATCATACTGGGGGTGGGGAGAAGATGTCATGGAAATGGACTTAAACACCTGTAGTCTGTTCTCATTGTCTGTACATTTTATTGATTTTTGCCTGAAATAGTTTCTTATTACACTTTTGCTCATCATGGTAAACCAACTAAGTCTTTTTTAATCAATGCTAACTGCAAATAACATAATATAAATAATCTGAAGTTTTGTTCTTTGGGAGAATGGTGAGAGCTGTGCTGCATTAGTGCAGTGTTGCAACTGAAATGCCCAAACACTGATATCTCACCCTTCCTGTCGCTCAGGAGAGAACGTGTTCTTGGAAATTAGGAGGTAAAGCATCATTTCAGTTTAAGTAAACTCCCACAGAACATAATTGGTTAAATTTTATGATAGTTTATCAGTGAAATAGATGTTTCCCTATTTATTATTTCCCTCATTAAAGTATTTTACAAGAGTATTTGAAAATTATGTCTATTTGTCTTTCAGATATTATCAGCCCAGTATCTAATGAAATGGTATAACCAGAGCTTGGCATGCTTATGTATAAAATTGTAATAATTTATTTTTTTAATAAAACTTCATCATTCTTCCTTAGAACTAGAGATCTATTTTGCCTTTGATAAGACAGTAGTGTAATCTGAGAGTAAAGTTAACTACATAGAAACAGACTTTGTAAGTGTGTGCTGCATGAACATCCTAGACCTTTCATAAGATCAGATATTCAGAAAGAAAACAATTTGTGTAAATTTATTTTATTTTATAAAACATTTCAAAAAAACTGAGTTTTTTCAAGATTTGGTGCTAATACTGGACTGGAAAAATAAAGGGATAGTTGATAGAATCATAGAATGCTATGGGTTGGAAGGGACCTTTAAAGGTCATCTAGACAATCCTCCCTGCAGTGAGCAGGGACATCTTTCACTAGATCAGGTTGCTCAGAGCCTTGTCCAACCTGACCTTGAATGTTTCTGGGGATGAGGCCTCCACTACCTCTCTGGGCAACCTGTTCCAGTGTTTCACCACCCTTATTGTAAAAATTTTCTTCCTTATATCTAGTCCGAATCTACACACTTTTAGTTTAAAACCATTACCCCTTGTCCTGTAACAACAGCCTGTACTAAAAAGTCTGTCCCCATCTTTGTTTTAAGCCCCCTTTAAGTATTGAAGGTCCGCAATAAGGTCTCCCCACAGCCTTCTCTTCTCCAGGCTGAACAACCACAACTCTCTCAGCCTGACCTCGTAGGAGAGGTGCTCCAGCCCTTGGATCATTTTTGTGGCCCTCCTCTGCGCGCACTCCAACAGGTCCATGTCTTTCCTGTGCTGAGGGCTCCAGAGCTGGATGCCGTGCTCCGGGTGAGGTCTCAGCAGAGCAGAGTAGAGGGGCAGAATCACCTCCCTCGACCTGCTGGCCATGCTTCTTTTGATGCAGCCCAGGATACGGTTGGCCTTCTGGGCTGCAAGCGCACATTGTTGGCTCATGTCCAGCTTTTCATCCACCAGTACCCCCAGGTCCTTCTCTGCAGGACTGCTCCCAATCTCTTCATCCCTCAGCCTGTACTGATATCGAGGGTTGCCCCGACCCAGGTACAAGACCTTGCATCTGACCTTGTTGAACCACATGAGTATCACATGGGTCCACTTCTTGAGCTTGTCCAGGTCCCCCTGGATGGCATCCAGTCCCTCAGGTGTGTCAACTGCACCACTCAACTTGGTGATGTCTGCAAATTTCTTGAGGGTGCACTTGATCCCACAGTAAGACAGGATAGTTAGCTAGATAAAGATATTTATGGTAAGAACAATACCCTTAATCTGAATGTTGTGAACTGTCTCTGTGTGATATCTAGCAATGTCTGTAATACACTTTATAAACACATACTGGGCTGAAGTGTGTCTCTAGCATGGCACAGAGGCATGTTGCTGTAGCAAGAGCTCCTGTAGGCACAATGCCCCAGGCATGTACACTGCCTCCAGCATTATATTTACAGAGAGAATTTCAGAGTAGGTCTAGATAACATAAGTGAGAAAACTTCCTAAAATTCATGGGGAAGTCAAGGCAATGGATGCTAGGCAAGTGTTGTGGCTGCTGCAGTGTTAGACACAATGTGTCCTTTCCAAAATTTTTGCTATCACCCAGCAGCCACCATAGAGAGATGGTGGAGGTGTCAGGCTGGTTCTCTGAGATCAGCTTGGTACCACTTCTGGAACGTCTGAAGACCCATGAGGTTTTGAAAGGTGATCTAAAGAAAGGCAGACGGCAGGCTATCTCAGAAGCAAGTTGTGGGGTAACTAGTGCAACATGAGACCGTGTGGCCGTGGGACATGGTGCTGCTCTTCAGAGGCAATTGCTGTTCCTTTAGGATGGTCTCCATTTCAGAGAGTCAAAGTGCCAGACCGTATTTTATTTTTATGAAAAGTGTGTGCCTATGGGAGAAGGAGGAATGTAATGGACAGTAAAAATTGTGAAGTGGGGAATAAAAATGGCTATGTAGGGTAGGGGGGGAAGGAAGGAGAGGAATTTTTTTAATAGCTTGTACAACAATACTAGGTGTCTGTTATAAATGAGAGAAATAGTAATTTTTCCATTTGTAATCAAATTTTGATTTTGGTGTTATTACAGTCTGGTTGGATGGTTAGCAGGACTGAAACACTCAAAAAATCCCAAATCTTTGTTAATGCTGCAGTGTTTTTTTAGGAAGGACATATTTTCATCCAAAACCAAAAAAGACATTACCACAGTCAAGGAACTGACAAGTCAGAAACATAAACAATCTCTAATTGCTTATGGAAAAATGTCATGACAGATAATATGCAAGATGGATTATAATTTAGGGGCTGCTTCAGGCCTCCAGTCTGCCTTATAATCACAGATTAAAATTGGGTGAGAGGAAAAAAAGCTATGTACCTACAGGGCTTCTCTTCGGGTGATAATGTTAGGAACTTCATACAGCTAATACCCAAACGTGCTTGACATTTTTAAGTGCTCTAAAGCATACTTTCTATTTCCATTTTGCATTTGACATGGCACAAAGCTACAGAGACCTGATCTTAGCAGATAAGGAGAAATTGATTTTCAGAACAGAGAATCACAGATAAGTAAGTAGAAATCATCAAGACTTGACCTCAGATGGCTTTGATAAACAGAATAAAAACCAAACAAACAGTATATATATCTGGAACTTCAAAGAGCTGCTCCTCTAAAGAAGAAAACAATAGTGGCAAATCACTTTGGACAGACTATTTAAAGAGGAAAAAGTGTGAATATGTGAATAATGCTTCAAAAATAAATATTTAAGAATGCTTTTTAGATATACCAAAAGCCCCCGGCTTGTAACTGCCAAAGAGGGCAAAGTAGTTGTAAAAGTTGTAATTATTTTTTTAGTTGAAAACTGTTAACTGTCTAGCAAGAATGCAGCCTTGTTAGAAGTCAAGTGAACCCAGATGTATATGAGAACTATATATTAAGTGAAATAAAGGTGGTGCTTATGCTAAGTGCTACAAATCAGGAGCTAAGAACTGCAAAAAAAAAAAAAAAAAAGAAGGAAAAACAAGTAAGTTGGACTCACTTAAATCAGTAATTGCCTTCTTGATGTCATTCCAGAAGTTGTAGAAGGGTTGAAAAAAGCAGAGCTCAAGGTCATTAATATCGATTTTCATCAGCATGTGAAATACTAAGCAAATATTAAGCTTGAATGTAAATAGTTAAAAACAAGATGATAGGGCTGTTAGTCTAAAGATGATAGGGTTGTTAGTCTAAGGTAGTTCTTAGAAAAATAATGAAACGTCAGAGTTACTCTGTTTTGTGGAATCACATGAAGGAATTACTGCTCGCAAACTGTGTGATGGGAAGAGCTGGGGAATTTCTGTGGAAGTTGTGAATTCATATGTATAAGCCATTTCTCATAAGCTCTCTTAAAGCTTTCAACTCTTCTTCTGTTATGCTATTGACTCTAGACTCTACTTTGGAAGAAAATCTTATTCCTTTACTGTCCTTTTTTTCTGCCTTTTTTTTTTTTT
>VZTL01055709.1:1187-22897 GCA_013400535.1 Scopus umbretta | reverse complement strand
TTTTTTTTTTTTGTGTGTGGTTGATAAGAAACGGCTAAGATAAGAAACAGTAAATCTCCAGGAGAATTCTGTGTTCCTCTGAATTTTTAGTCATTTGTAAGATTATTTCCAGCAACAGACAACTTCTGTTAAAGGAGCTGTATTGCCAGCTCTTCCCAAATGGGAGACTGTAGCTACTTGAAAGGTTGTCAAGAACAAAGAAATAGACTGAAACACTTCTATGCCTTGCTTGTAGGAAGTCTGTTTTCTAATGGTCTACCAGTTGTGCTCTTTACATAAAAGGAATAGGAAAAATATGTAAGCTCCATTCAAAACATAGAATATTAAAATACTTGTGGACTAAATGGATAAAGACCTTTAAGAGCAAGCTGAGACTTTTACCTATTACTGAAAGATAAGCCGATGACAAAGATGGAGAAATTTTGTCCATTGGGAGAATGGTAAATATTGAAAAAGAAACGTGAACTAGATAACATGGGGATTCAGGAAAACAGATGTTCTACTGCAGCTGAATATAAGGTTGGGTATCCAGTAATGTACATTAGTCCACAGGTAGAAGTTCCTATCCTGTACTCAGAGGAAGGCCTACTCTAGAAGAAACTTAATTCTCAGTAGTTCCAAGTGTGACACAGGGATTAAAGGGGCTAATCAGGTCTTTTGATGTTCATTGGAGATCTTCAGACAGAGCAGTAAGATTATACCTGGTGTTATTTTAATGTCTAAAATACTCTGTCTATCTCTTGTGTGAGCAATTGGTGAAGCATTTTTGATGAAGTGGAGAGGGCATGAAAAAAAATCAGTCAGCTATGCATCTGTCGCTACCTACCACTCCAGGCAGAGCTTCAAGGGGAAAAATGTCCATCAGAACAGAAAAGGTGTCTTTTAACCAGATAGCCTGTATTCAAGCATCTTAGCTTATAAATGTAGTATTGTTACTGTTGGTTTAATTGTAATTGTTCAGATTGCTTATGGAAGATAAGGAGAGAAGAGTAAGGGCTCTATACGTTAATCTGCTTGAAGGCAGAATGGCTCTGCAGAGGGATCTGGACAGGCTGGATCGATGGGCTGAGGCCAATTGTATGAGGTTCAACAAGACCAAATGCCAGGTCCTGCACTTGGTCACAACAACCCCAGGCAATGCTACAGGCTTGGGGAAGAGTGGCTGGAAAGCTGCCCAGCAGAAAAGGACCTGGGGGTGTTGGTTGACAGCTGGCTGAATATGAGCCAGCTGTGTGCCCAGGTGGCCAAGAATGCCAACAGCATCCTGGCTTGTATCAGGAATAGTGTGGCCAGCAGGAGTAGGGATCGTGCCCCTGTACTCGGCACTGGTGAGGCCGCACCTTGAACCCTGTGTTCACTTTTGGGCCCCTCACGACAAGAAGGACATTGAGGTGCTGGAGCATGTCCAGAGAAGAGCAACAAAGCTTGTGAAGGGTCTGGAGAGCAAGCCTTATGAGGAGCAGCTGAGGGAACTGGTTTTGTTTAGTTTGGAGAAGAGGAAGCTGAGGGGAGACCTTATCGCTCTTTACAGCTTCCTGAAAGGAGGTTGTAGTGAGGAGTGTGTTGGTCTCTTTATCCAAGCAACCAGCGATAGGATGAGGGGTAATGGCCTCAAGTTGCGCCAAGGGAGGTTTAGATTAGATATTAGGAAAAATGTCTTTACTGCAAGAGTGGTGAGGCATTGGAACAGGCTGCCCAGGGAGGTGGTGGAGTCCCCATCCCTGGAGGTGTTCAAAAAATGTGTGGATGTGACACTCCAGGACATGGTTTAGTAGACATGGTGGTGTTGGGTTGGACTAGATGATCTCAGAGGTCTTTTCCAACCTTAATAGTTCTATGATTCTATGATTTAATTTTTATTTTGGGCCTTTTTTTTTTTTTTTTTTTCCCAGAAGTAGACATTACTTATGTGCTAGTATGTACCCTAAAATAATTTTACACTCATCCAATTTTTCCCTTTTTTCCTTTTGATCATTAATCCTATTTGCCTTTCAGAAATCAGAGATTTAAAAACTTATCTTGTAGATGTAATTTTCATTGAAACTTTCTGGGGCAAGAGTATGGTCACAATTCAGCATAAAGTAAATTAAATGACTCCAATGAAAGAATATTTAATTACTTTGTCACATAATTCATGCTTAACGTTATGGAAGTTGCCATGGTGACCTCAGAATAGATTTGTTATGTTATATTCAGTGTTAATTTGTTTGCATCTCATTTCCATTATAAAGGCCTTACATCTATGACTTGTTGGAAAGACCAGTTGTAGTAGTAGTTTTGAAGTGTTCTGTTGGAGATCTGCTGTTTCATAGAATCATAGAATGCTATGGGTTGGAAGGGACCTTTAAAGGTCATCTAGACAATCCTCCCTGCAGTGAGCAGGGACATCTTTCACTAGATCAGGTTGCTCAGAGCCTTGTCCAACCTGACCTTGAATGTTTCTGGGGATGAGGCCTCCACTACCTCTCTGGGCAACCTGTTCCAGTGTTTCACCACCCTCATTGTAAAAATTTTCTTCCTTATATCTAGTCCGAATCTACACACTTTTAGTTTAAAACCATTACCCCTTGTCCTGTAACAACAGCCTGTACTAAAAAGTCTGTCCCCATCTTTGTTTTAAGCCCCCTTTAAGTATTGAAGGTCCGCAATAAGGTCTCCCCACAGCCTTCTCTTCTCCAGGCTGAACAACCACAACTCTCTCAGCCTGACCTCGTAGGAGAGGTGCTCCAGCCCTTGGATCATTTTTGTGGCCCTCCTCTGCGCGCACTCCAAGAGGTCCATGTCTTTCCTGTGCTGAGGGCTCCAGAGCTGGATGCAGTGCTCCGGGTGAGGTCTCAGCAGAGCAGAGTAGAGGGGCAGAATCACCTCCCTCGACCTGCTGGCCATGCTTCTTTTGATGCAGCCCAGGATACGGTTGGCCTTCTGGGCTGCAAGCGCACATTGTTGGCTCATGTCCAGCTTTTCATCCACCAGTACCCCCAGGTCCTTCTCTGCAGGACTGCTCTCAATCCCTTCATCCCTCAGCCTGTACTGATATCGAGGGTTGCCCCGACCCAGGTGCAGGACCTTGCACTTGTTTGTAGTGTTCAGGAAATTTTAGCACAATTAATTTCAGGCCTCATGTAAATAAAGTCTTACAATTATTGCAATAATCCACAGTAGCTTTTAATTTTAAGAGACTCATCCAATTTACTATAGACTAGACCTGAAGTTTGATGAGTTAATTAGGCTTCCTAACCTGTTATCTTACCTTTCATAATTAATACCATAATCATATTCATCTAAACTCAATTATATGGAAGTCACTGTGTGAATGTTTATTAAAAATCTGGAGCAAAACATGGGCTCAGTGAGATGTCTGTATGCTTCTCAGGGTGCAAGTTCTTCAGCAACTGGCACTGTAATTAAGAGGGGGATTCCACGTCTCTCATAATTTGGGAAGCTGCTTTTGTAATTATTGCAAATTCTGGGCACTGTTGACCAAATAACTACAGCCTGTACTTAAAAGGTCTATATTTATTTAAAAACAAGGAATCTCTGCTATGTACAGGATTTGGCTCAATGCCTGAGGTCTCCTTGTTGGTGCAGATGATGTTTGGGACTGGGGTGTTTGAACCTGCCTCAGTACTTCAGGCAAACATTTCCTTTTTATAATGGCTGAAAATTTGAATAGATGCTATGGACAACTCAATTTTTAATCTTTTTTTTTTCATTGCATCAATCAATCAAGGGCCCAACTTGAGGTTGAACTTAACTGTAGATATTTGAGTAATTATCTGCAAATTGGGAGAATTCTCCTAGTGACCGGGAGTGAATAGGCGGTGCTCAAGGTTATCTCTGTATCCAGCCCTCAGATCCGTAAATTCAAGACTGATCTATGTTTACTAATTGTGTTAGCTATTTGTATCATGCATTTGCAGGTGAAGGAAATCGCACCAGAATTCCCTAACATGCACTTTGAACTTTGCACCTTTTGTCAGTGTCATTTGAGTTTTCCTTAGTTCGCTTAGTTCAACCATCTCATCTCATAAGACCACATTTTGCCCAAGTTCTGAGCAATTCAGCATGAGAACTGCATAATTTTATATAAAAGCAAGATGATTGTCCTCATGCTACTGTTTTTTAGTACTTATTTGACTAATTCAGCAAATAACTGTGTACATTGAGAGAAAATGTAGTGCTAGGGACTCAATAAGTTCATTATATGCACATAGTTTTTCCCTCTTCTTTCTCCGACAACCTGCTTGCCTTTCTGAGTGAGGCACTATCTCAGGTGGGACAGCAGTGTATTATTTTTCAGTGCTACGGATGCTGCCATGGGACCCAGGAATATAAGGATGGGTTTCTCACTTCTGTCAGTCATTTGAGGAGTTCTGAAGCCCAAATTCAGGCTGCCTGTATTTCAAAGCCTATACACTACCTTTCATTAAGGTGAAATTAAGTAGCCTTTTTCTGAGCCTGCTCAGGTGTTAGACACCTATTAGAAATCATAAGTCTGTTTCTTTAGTATTGTTTGCATTTGATTTATTTGAATAAAGAAGAAATCTGGTTTGAGCCTCTGGCAGAAGTTTTGCTAGGAGTTTCTTTCACAGCTCAGTAAAGATTTCTAAGTCTTGATTCAAGTTCTTACTAAAGAGAAAATATGACCTTTGGAGCATAAAAATAGCCTGTTGGTTGGTAGGCCCAAGAACCAAATCCATACTGTTTAAAATAATTTCCTACTGCGCACACTCTTTCCCGTGCAATAGGATGATAACTCTAATGCATGTGTAGCAAGCACTTTAAATTTGTAAAGTATTGTTAGCTTGAATAAGTCGTGCGTGGGGTACCACCTGGAGTCTGTTAAGAAAATGAACTGTTCTTTTGGCCCATCTGAAAAAGAAGCTCTGGAGGAAGTAGAACATCATGATATGTGTCTGTGTTTGGGGACCATGCCTAATGCTGACACAATAGCCCTTTGATTCGTTTGCTTATGGGTAGGATGCTGGTCTTAAAGGGGTCAGAAATTTTGTCATCAGGGATGAGTTGTGACAGCCTTCCAAGGAAGAAGTTAGAGTAGTTAAGAGGTGACACTGATGGTCATGGACCAATTTCCAGTGCTGTGATTGGGTGGGATGAGAAATGACTTCATGAAAGCTCTGCAGGAGGGAAAGACATGAGTTTTTTGAGGACTTGGCAAAGTATGTGTCAATCAGGGCACTAAATCTGATAAAAACAGAAATTGATTATTGAGAGACATTAACATGATTGGTTGTCTATTGGTTGTTAGGTGTCTTGTAGATTAATATCTAATTTCTTTTAACTTCGGTCTGTCAGCAAACTTGGAATCCCAAAGTAATAATGTTGGCCCAAATGAAGTCTTTCATGCTGACCTCTAGTATACACCTGTGCTAAAAAGAATAGTGGGTTATTTGGTATAGAAATTAGATCTAAATATCATCGTCACTTGAAATCTTTGCCATTATCTCAAGAGAGAAAAGAAATAAAAATGTCAAATAAAGGTAATAATTCATTAATGATTTACTGTTTTAAAATATTTTGCATGCCTGTAAACTTCTTCCCCACTTCTACAAACTGAGTAAATACAAAAAGAAAAATTGCCAAATAACCTATTCCTTGAAATTAATATTAATTTAAGATGTTATCTTATCAAACACTAAGTTCAGGTCCTTGTCCACTTCTGATAGTCTATTCCTAAAATCTTACTTTGTCCTTTCAGCAGCTGCTGATGTTCTCTATATTTTGTACACAGCTTCTGTACTGCCAGTGCTGGAATTTTTTGTGATGTTTAACATTCAAAATGTGATTGCACATGAAAGCTTTTTAATGTAATTTGGATGGTTACTTTGGTAGCAGATATCCAGTTTTATTAAAAAAAATAAAAAAGGGGGATGACTTATCTAAATTGCTTCTCTTTCATCACAGTTATGGAACACTTTAAAAACTGTCAGAAAACTTACTATAAGTCTAGTGATACTTTATTTGCTTGATAGAGGGTTGTTTTGTAGAAATATTGGGCACCTCTCCCTAGTCCTAAGAGAAGACTCTATCCTATTTCCTTTTTAGTTAATATCATGCAGCTGTTGATTTTTTTTTTTTTCTGAAGCTGCTATGAGACTGAGAATGCATGCTTCATGAGGCATAAACATAATTCCTTTGTTGAACTTCAAAAGTGCTGTTATTAGAAATGGCTGCATCTGAGAGATGAAAACTGTAGTGTTTTCAAAGTCTGCCCCCTCCCGCCCCCATCTCTGGGAAGGAAAATCTACCTGAAAACTGAAATAAATGGTCAGCACCTGTGTATTCATTTTTATTTACCTTCAGTCTTTGAAAGAGCATGAAGTGAGATGGAATGAAAACAGCTAGATGATGTTTGAGAATATCAGTAGATATTTGATATAAATTGGGATTGTTGCTGATATCAGTAGTAATACAGAATATGTATGTATTTAATTTTTAGTGTCTTAATGTTTTAAGGAAATAGAATTCACATTAGGAAGTGAGTATTTTCATGTTTGAAGTTTTATTTTTTCTTTTATTTTTATTGGTTTTGTTTCAATTTCTCTTACAGATTTTTTTTCCAGGCAAGACAAAAGCAGAAATGTAGGCTGTGAAATGAAGTGGAGCAGTGGGAAAGATTTATCAGATACAAACACATGTATCTGTGCTATGTGAATATACTGAGATTACCTGTGGGTGCAGGTGCATTAAAAATGATTGATTCATCTAGAATATCCATGGAGCAGCTGTACATGGACCAAATTAGACTAGAAGTGCTGGATTCTTTTGTATGCAATGTACAATTTATTTTACTATTTATAGTGGCCATTTTCTGGATATCTGGCAGCCTGCTTGGACAGACACTGTTGTCTGGCAGTAACAGCACAGCAACATCTGATGTCCTTGTCAGAGCTCTTAAATTCACCAAAAATAAGATTTCCAAGTGGAAAGATGTAATTGTGGAAACTGGGATGTTTGGGGACTTAGAGAAATGAATGTATTGAAAGAAAATTGAATGAATTTAAGCCAAAAACTATTTAATGTCTTACTAGTAACAGATGCAATTGGAAGATACTACAGCTCTCCATGGAACTCAAAACCAGGGATACAGCATGTTCGGTTTTTATTTTAATCTCACAAAAATTTGGGTTTGCCACTCAAAATAAGCAGTTCTTTGGATTTCCCTTGGATCTCTTTTACTGAAGAAAATCTTAAGGGTTCCTAGACTATTATCAACACAGCTACAATAAAGATAACTTCAGAACTGTACAGTATTATGTTCTTTGCAGTGCTGCATTGCTCAGCTAATAATTCATAAATGTTAGAATATGTGCCCCAACTTTTCTTAGTTGCAAGTTGCTGACTTGTTTTCTGATCATTAGAATTACCCTGGGAACTAATCTTGAGAAAGGACAAGCTCCGTAGCTAAACTGCAGTGCTTACTTGCAGTGGGGATCCCTGGACCCTCCAGGGAGCTTTGAGGACTGCTCCCTTGCAGGATGTTCTGAGCTGCAGCTCTGGGTGGTTATTCACTCCTCCAGCTTCTCCTTCCCCATCCAGCTAGCCTCCTCACTTGGTGACCAGGAATAGGTGTGCTGTAACTGATACTCCCACGTCAGTGAACTGAACACAGATAGGATGTTGAAGGTAGAAAGTCTTGTATATCCGTTCCAGGCTCTAAATGTGCAGTCAGTGCTGTACTCTCTAGGAGCAGAAAGACTGCAAATGGATTCTTGGTGGATATATTTATAAAAATTTTTAACTCAATCTCTTCTCAATATGGAGGGGAAAAGGGCTATCTTTCATATAGGAAAAGATTTAACTAACCTTTCAGTGTAAGGTGGTGTTACTGTACATGTAAGCCTCGTCAAGAACAGCATTTGCTGTAGCTAGCACAAAAAGAAGGAGGTGTTTCACTGAGCTCTGTGCAGGGTCAGGTTGGTGGAATTCTGAGACATCTTCGGTGTTGTCGTTCCCAAGATGAGTGAGGAAAAACTCATGCAAGTGCAGTTACCTGTGCTGCAGCCAGAACTTCCATTTTGGCCTTAATATCTATGAAGCCCTGGTCTGCTGTACAAAATGAAATATTTCCTTTGACTTCTTTACCCCAGACTTTTCACTGTATTACTAGCAAATTTGGTTGAACTTTTCATTCTATACTTCAGGAAGATATTTGACTTTCAGGAAACATAACCTTCAGTAGTATCACTTACAATACATTTTTGATTAAGAAAAAGGAAATAAAATAAACATCAAGTATAGCTTTTATGGAAAATGTATTTAGCTTTGAATGAAACTCCTAATTTGAGACACCTCAGTTCTTTTCAGTAAGTCAATTCTCCAATTTTCACCTAGAAAACAGAACTCCAAATGAAGATATGAAGAAAGATTATAAAAAATTTTAAAAAGAAGGGTTTTGTCTTTAACTTTCATTCCCCATCCCCTTCTCTGCCCTTCAAGCCATTAAGAAAACTGCAATTCAATATGACACTAAATTTATAAATTATTTTCAGTGCTAGGTTGTCAAGCTAATTTTAATTTTTTTTTCCTAAAAAATGGTTGTTTAAGGAAAATGGAGAAGGAAAATATTTTCTATGATCAACAAAGTTCTATCCCCATCTTGAAGTATTTGAGAAATAATAATTTTTCTTGAGATAAAAAATTGAAAGAATTGCATAAAATACATATATTTTTAAGTTTAGCTAAACAGCAGGTGCATTATTCAGCTATTAGAGATGCAAGTTGAATGAAGTATATGGATTTCCCATTATTATAAAAAGTAATTTTCTTTATCTGACTAATTTAAGCATAAAAAATTATAATGATCAATCTTGTATAGAATAGACAAGGATAACTCAGCAATTTAATGTTAATTGTGTTATCATTCCAAAGCCTGTATTGATTTTTAAATTACAGTTACAAAATGTCCGGTAAGGTCCAAGACCTAATGAAATACATACACAGCATCTACTTTAAACTTACAGAAAGGGATTCCTGGTTATCACAAAGAAGGCCAAAGTTGTCTTCTAACTTGCAAACAGCCTAGCGCTTTTTTTTTTTTTTTTTTTTTTTCCCAAAAAGGCAGGAAGCAAAAATCTTTTGAGGTTTCAAAACTAGGCTAGGAGTACTTGTGGTGAGGGAGTCTAGCTTTGTATACTCTTAAACAGCATAGGATTTTCAAAGGGTGAATGCTTGGCATTGTCTTCTATTTGAACTTTTAAAAGGACCTAGTGGGGCACTGTCGTCATGACATACTTTTCACGATCTCGCCCACAATTTTTCTCTGAGAAATTGAGCAGGCAGAGCATTGACTTGTCCGGGTGCTCTAGTTATGTGTCTTTGGAAGGATTCATCATGTGATGAAAAATCTGCTCTTTGAGAAATGGCAAGGTGAATTGAGAATGACAAAGTAATGAGAAAAGGACTGAAGCCTATTGCCATCACAAATAATATAAATGTAAGTTTCTATCTGCCAGCCACCTCCCTTATAAAAATAATAGTAGCTGTCAGGTAGAGAAGCTGCAAGAAATGATGATGTTGTTTAAAAAAGCATTTCACTGCTATGTTTTCTCTTATGAGCAGTGCTGATGTACATAGTTCATGATGTTCACATAATAAACAGTGCACCCTCTTTATGAAATCAAGTTGTTGTATATCACACACCCACAAGTAGCAGCTTATGGAAAGAAAGAAGTAGCAATTGAGTGGGAACAGTCAAGTTTTAGGTGTGCCATTGTAATTAATCAGGAAGACATGACAGACTGTGTGCCAGTGCTGCTTAATCGCCTCTTAGGTGCTTGGTGAGGCATGGTACAAAGCCGAAGTCTTCCAGCATATCCCAACGGAGCATTAATCAACAGTGCAGGGCAGTCTCTGTGATGCAGCAATGTTACACAGCGGATGCCCTGAAACTCTGACTTATTTCAAGGAAGGGCCTTGGCCTCCCTGATGTGTGAGGTAGGTCTAACCGGACTCTGCAGCTTGCTTGGTCCCACACCTCCATGAAATCTTGGTGCCAAAGACTGCCTCTCGGTACTCTCTTTTCCCAGAGCAGACCTTGCTCTTGCATCCCTGGGCTGGCTGACAGCCTGGCAAGCTAGGCCCCTGCCATCAGGCTGGCGGGGAAATACTTCACCTGTCCAAAGGACTGATCTTATAGGGGCTTTTGTTTTCTTTAGGTTTGGCTTTCTGTTGTATGCTCCACAGAAGGGTTTGATGATCATGGTACAGTAAATGATAAGTGGATTCCTGGAGGGCAGGAGCTCGCTGCTCCCATGTGGGCTTTTCTGTTGTTACTGACATGGAGATGAAGTTGTGCTCATCCAGCTCAGCCAACCAGACTGGCTGGACCTCTCTGAAAACATTGTTTCTAAAGACAGATATTTCCAGCCTTTTAACTAAATCTCACTTTCACAGAATTTTCCTGGGGCCCTTTTAAAATCAAGTTTAAAACAAAACTTCAGTAAGATGATGACAGCTCATGTAGGACAGGGGAAAATGAAAGGCAAGAGGAGAAAGTAATCAGTTTAAGCAGAACTTTTACTTAGCAGTTCAGGTGTTTAATATCAGAAATTGCCGATAATCCTTTTATCACCTTTACTTCTGCTTTGTAGGCAGGAGTTAAATTTACAGTAGCCAACACAACTCGGTCTAACATGTTATTTGACTGTCATGACTTCTTAGCTCCAGTGGAAATGCTCCCAGGTTCTCAACAATATATAATGAAACTTTGTTATATAAAACTGGAATTTCTGTCCAAATATGTCATAAAGTAACACTTAACAAAGTACTATTGATTTTCAAGATGGAAAGACTTGGTAGGATGAAGAGTCTGACATCAAAGATGTTCTCACCTAGAAAGGAACATTTAAAACTAACCAACCTAACACATAACACAGGAGCAATGTAAGAAGCAAGAAACTAAAAGAAGCTGTGTAGCTGTCTGCAAATGTAGATCATGATTCTGAAACATCAGAGGTAAGTTTAAAACTCAATTTTCCAGTGTGAAAATGATGACAAAGCCACAAGGCTCAAAGACCCATTTCAATGATGCTCAGAGGTTCATCCCTCTTTCTTCTCTTCACAAAAAATCTCTTGAAGTTGGCTGCTGTGAAGATTTCTCCAGAGTACAGAGACTCTGGAGACTGACACACTAGAAGAGCAATTAGTATAGGACTGTGCTCACTACAAATGAGTTATGTTGTTCTCCATCAGCCATCTTTCAAGTGTGCTAGTTAAGATCTAACTGAAAAAGAATTTGTCACTATTATTCCCTTAGTGTTGAGAAAGATCTTGTATCACAAGTGTTGAGGAACATGCCAACAGGCTCTTCATGGGAGACCTTGTCAAAGGGAGTGAATGTATTTTTGATGGGCTAATGTTTATCATTGATGAGGACCTTACATCACAGCCCACAGAGAGTATTTCAGTCTCTGTCAGTTCAGAGAAAAAGACAAATCTGGATCTTTGAGAGCAAAAATTAAAGATCATGCAAGATGAGCCCCAAACATGCTTGCTTCTCTTCACTACCTTTCTGCTTCCACTGAATGAGTGGTGAGATCACACCTATCAGAGTTGACACCAAAAGAGAAGATATCAGCCTCTCTTGTTTTTATGGCAAAAGCAGCAAAGCACAGGAAATCTTTGAACTTCAAGGTTAAGCACAGAACACCAGGACTTCACTCTTGATCTCAAGTCAGTGAGGTAGAGACAGGAGTTCAGCAGAGGTTAGACAGATGATCTCTGAATTAGAACAGAACTGGGAAACCTTTCTGTCTATTAGAGAAGTGCTTTCATCTTTCAGTCAAGACAGGCTATTACTAAAATTAAAGAAGAGAGTTAATGTGTTGCCAGAGGATTTTAATAAATATTAAAAATATGTGTGTGGATCTTCTGATTATTATTACTTTTGTTAATACCAGGTTTATTTTTAGCTAATTATGCCAGACCATTTCTATCTGGCTGATTCCTTTAAGTGTATTTGTCCAACTCTTTTCCCCTTGCACATAATCAAAGCTATTTCATTTCTTATATTGTCTCATGAAACAGATTTCGACGTGCTGCCAAAGAGATCCATCAATTCAGTCCTCGTAGGAGCTGAATGTGAACTTAGATTTTCGAAATCTAAGTGTGTTTGGAGATCAGATATTTGACTGACATCATGTAAGTTGTCATTTCCAGACATATCAGTCAGAAAGTCTTTCCTCTGCAAATCATGTAACTTGAATGCTGTTATAAATGACAACAGACACACACAAAAAAATCAAAATCAGAATAAAATTCATTCCTGTAAAAGAGCAGTGAGTTTACAGGCAACAGCTTTTATGCTGGCTTTTTTTTTTTTTTTTTCAGTTCCCTGAATTATGTTTTCTTGCTTAATGGTTTTATTTTTAACCTAATATGGAATGTAAGAAATCAGTTATGTCTTGTTTCCTTGCTTAAAAAATATAATACAAAATAATCACCCAGTGATTCCTCACATCTGTTCAGCCTAACAATGCTTTACAAGGGAATAATATCAGCTCTACTTAATTGGTGAGTCATATTCTGTGTTTATCATTGTCCACACACTTGAAATCCACAGTCTTTGTCAGTTCAGGGATGTCTGAATGTCCCCAGAAGAGCTGAGGTTTTAAGTATATGAACAAAAGCCTGTGAGCAACAGACAATTGCAGATATGTTGATTTCTTTTTGAAAAAGCCCCTCAGGTTGGTCTGGTAGGAAGTTCATTTAAGTAACTAAGATGAGACAATGACCCTACCTCTAAAATCTAAAGCTGTTTTGCAACAGCAAGAAAGAAAAAGGGGGGAAAGGATTTTGGAAAGCAAATATTGTTAGGGAGAAAAAAAAATAATTTTTACTAAACAAGGTAACATATATTCTGTTTAGATAGTTTTACACATTTATTTTAACTGAGAAATGCTATTTAATTTCACCTCTAGTCTCTCTTTCCAATAATGTTTCTAATTATGTCATTATAAGAGGGGTACCTACTCTAACGATGTACTTTTGGATTAATTGACGCTGTCAGAAATGTCTAGAATCTTGTACTTCAGAAATTTTGTTTGTGGTGCCCATTCATTTTCAGAGAATGGTAGGAGGCTGGGGAAATAAGTTTTTCTCTGTTCTCAGGACATGGTAAGGTTATGTGACCCACCTGCTGTGCGTCTGTGCAAGACCCAGAAATAGAAGGTATTCGTTTCCAGATGCCCATTTTCATAATCCAGCTATTTGACCATAAGTTAACTTCTCTGGAGCAATTCCTAAGAGGCTAGGTTGCTGCACCTCCTGTTGCTGCTAGCAATTTTTGTAGATGTTTGATTAATGGATCCTTCGTTTAATGACCAGCTGGAATCACAAGAGAACTTGTGCTGACTCAGTGATGAAGTGCAATTGATTCAGCATCTTTATTTTGTTTCACTTAAAACTTTTTATGCAAAAGAAATCTCACTAGTAGCATTGTCATTGTGCTTCAAGGATGTCATCTAGGAACCAGAAGCCAACAGTGGATCTGAACAGTTGCATGTAATGTAGAGCTAAAGGAAGCCTGCACTCAAAATATATATGATGAACATGGGAGAATTTAGACTGAGATTGACACGTGGCTGCCTTGACCTGTCTTTGATTGCCATATCATTATTTAGGCATCCAAAAGCTTTTCCAGATTCATTTGTCATGAGCACTTTACAGCAGGGCATGAGGAATGAGAGAAGGGTGCAGGCAAGAGTCAGGCCCTTGTCTCTTTTGTGCATGAGACTCCCTGGAAATAGAGTGCACTCTTATTTCAGTTCTTACCATTATGATCACTTGTACTTTTATGGCATATGAGTCTGGAAAAGAAAATTAAATCTTTCTTTTCTTAAAAAAACTCAACAAACAAAAAGATCTTACCTGCTTTTTTAATGTTGTAGTCTTACACTACCGCGTATCTATAATTTGTTTCAATATAATTTAGCTGTCTAATCTTTTGCTATGCCTGATTTCTTCTCAGATTAATGATAGCACAAACCTGTTATTTTTATCTTGAAATGCATACATAGAATGGAGGCTGGGGGACACCCTCCCATCACGTGTAATGCAGTTCAATTTACTCAGCTGAAATGTGTTTGTGTGAAAGTGGGTGGTATTTTTTTCAGTTTCATTTCTTTCTGACTTGTTAGTGATGACAGCTGGAAAATGTCTTCCTGGTAGTTTTCTGAATCTTGAACTATGAGAGATAATATATTGAAACAGTGATTTCTGTCAGAATTACTTTAATCTTTTAGAGCAGGACAATATTCTTTGCTTTCATTCCTACCTCCTGTTTTGCTCCATAATTTGTGTCTTATGTTGTGGCCTAAATATAAAGGTAATGGACACTTCTGAGATGATAGTAGAAACAAGAATGTTTTCTGAATCATAATGGTTGCTGTTTGCACAGTACCGATGTCTGAATTCTTCCTTTTCCTAAATAGTCTTTCTGTTACTGAGAATTTTAAATAATCCTGTTAAATTTACTCGAGTTTCATTTATTTTCTCTCTCTCCCTAAAGCTCTATATTTATGATTAAATCCTTGTAGCTAGCTATGAATTTACCCACCTCCTTCTTACTTCATCCTTCTTTTACCATTTGTGTGTTTTGTGGTGAGTGTGAGACATACTTGTCTTCAGTTTTGCCATCCTCTTACTTGCCTCCACTTACTCTGTTTTTGTTATGGCTCTTGTACTCACCTTTATTTCTGTTTAAACAACTAAGTATTTACTTGCTTGCTGGTCCTTGCATAGTTATAAGTGTGGATTTCTATGGTCATCAGTATTACAGTCCCTTCATATGGTTTATTTGAGAGCAGGAAAAAAAGAGGTAGTGATGGAAAAAGATCTCTACATTCCTGAATCATATATCCGTCTTTCTGTCTGTTGTGATAAGGGAGACAGAGGATCATCCAGCAGTTGTTTTCACTTGTGAACGTATTTTTTATTAAATTTTTCAGGCATATAATTCAGGCATACTATTTGTATGGTTTGAAACTCCTTCAGAACAGTTCTTCCTCATGCTAGGTATTCATATTTCAAAAATCTACAGTAGAATTTTTCTGTACCTAATGGAACGATTTATCAATTTAATACTATACTGATTATGCACACTAAATGGAATGCAAGACACGTCAATCTCTCTTTTAGTCTGATTGCAATGGGAAGAAACGTTTTCAGGAGAGAGTCGGTATTAATAGATGATAAGGACATAATGCAGAGTTCAGTTATTTTTAACTTTTCGTTTAACAAGCTTCTCTGCAGAGCACATGGAATTAAATCATGACTAAAGATTAAAGTTGGTCAGAAATACCATAATCTCTCTGTGGAGAAAGACCCATGACTGTGCCATCTTGAAAGAAAGTCTGGATTTCATCCCTTAATTTGTGTCTCCAAGCAACCATCTGTACAAGCCCTGTACCTTTTTTTTGGGGGGGTAAGGGGTGGGGTTGTTTTTTTTTTGTTCCCTTCCTTTCATTAGTAACTGTGGATAAGTCATCCTCGGGAAGTGAAGAACTGACATGTTTACATTAAAGATAATGTCTAAACTGTGTCAACCTTGAAGGTGGGGTTGGGGTAATGCTTTGGCTCTGCAGGCACTCCCTGCCTGACCGCCTCTGTCTGCCTATGACTGGAGCTGGAGCTCACACAGCCCCGGAGACTGCATGGAAGTGGGTGGCTGGTTCTCTTGCTAGCATTAATAGAAAAGAGAATATTCTGTTTTTAATCCTGGTGCAGGGTTCTTTCATGTTTCTTTGCTTGCTTCTGAATTCAGCTGACAAAATTTCCTGTTGTATGGCATGAGGAAGAAGTCTACTTAGGGCATGCAAACAGTCCCTACATCCCAGGGACACACAAGTGATTATATTGCTTGTTAGTACAATATTTATGTGGCTGTGAGGAGCACAAGGACGTGGGAGGACATGGTGCTGACAGAGTGGAAGGGGAGCAATGCTCTGCGTGTGCTATTCAGGGAAGCTGGAAATCCCTTGCGCTCTATTACTGGGGTCAGTATCTTGTGGTAGTGAAGCGATTGGGGAGTGATTGGTCTCATATTTCAGCATCTCTAGGAGTGACATTAGAGGTGAATTTGGTGTCATAGACAAACTCCCTTCAAGTTAATGCTCCTGCAGGGGGAAATATTTGGGGCTTGTATGTTTCCATGTCTCCTAATATGAGACCTCTACCAGAAAAAAAGCCTAGTGATTCCTTCCAATCCTACAAAAGTAAGAATTCATAATTGTTTTCCCTTTCTCATGGGAATATGTGGATGACACCTCAGCATTGCTCCTTCCTTTTGTGTATGTGAAGGTCTGGTCATCAAATTCCAAGGTATTTTGATTCACACCTACCCCTAACCTCCTAATTCCTGTATTTAAAAGTGACTATGATAGTGATAGACTGGATAAGGAATTTAATTACATCTTTTAAAATTACCTTTCCAGTGATGTAATTTTTGCTACAGCATTTATGGTGCTACTCTAAAATGCCAGTCTTTTGTAGTTCTTAAAATGTGTGTGTGTCAAATCAATACTTGTTTACATCCTTGGATGAAATCTTCAAAAGGATCTTGGCAATTATTTGAAAAGGAAGAGATGAATCTGAAGAGAGTTTTAATTTAATATTTAATTTCATTAAGGACCTTGGAGCACAAAGTAAGAGAGCATTATTTATAACACAAAGCTCTGAGTGCTCCTCAGTAGAGAGAAGGATCAGAATATCATATAGCAGAATAGGGTCACCTAGAGGAGATAGTAATAGAAATACAATGATATTCACTAGGGCAAAGTCCCGAGGTTGTGTTGTTCCTGTTATTAGTCTTTAAGAACAGAAATATCTGCAGGAGGAGAAAAACTTAAGAAATATGAGGCAATGATAGAATGAATGAGAAACTAAAATGGTAGAGAAAAAGGTAAGTGTAGTTTTAGTATGTATTGGGTGAGGGGTTTTTAGTGAAGGCTGGGAACTCTTAAGGCTGCAGTAAAGAAACTGGTGGGACTGAATCAGGAATTTTGGGTGTGTTTCTGTCACATGTTGCTCAGCAGGAGCTGGAAAGAACTTTTGGAATGATATCAAGAACAGAGAGCCTCTGTTACTAAAGGTAAATGTTGGCTTAAAGTTGCTGAAATGTAGGTACAAAAATATGGTTTCCAAATAATGGAAAGTGGATAGTACCTAGGGTAAAGAACTACTTAAATGTCACGAAAATGTTGATGGGTCTTTCTGGATAGCTTTTCAGGAGAAATAAGAACAGGAAAATGAAATGAGTCACTTCGTTTTGAAAGTTTTGTCAGCAGTGGTCCACTGTGTCTGCTATTTTGTCTCTGACAGAAGGTGATATTCAGGGAAAACAAGTGAACCTTGTCATTTTGTGGTCCATTCTCTGTACTATTCCACCACCCCCAGTAATTGTTGTAATAGCTATGGACTAAATGTTAGAAATTCTTTCTCATTCTTTGCCCTATATTCCTATGAATCAAAAACCTAGGTATACTTTTTTGAAAGTTATATGCATTTAAATTTAGAATTCAAAACTATTTTGATACTTAAAGAGCTGCTTTATATAATCTGAACACCTGTCATATAAACTGAACACATTTTATATAGTCTGAAAATCACATATCAAGGCATATGTCTTCTGTGTTGGCCTGAAGCCTTCTATGCTGGTTAGTGCTGGAGATACTCAAGTGGTAGATATATTAACTTGTAGATCTTCTAGGTGTTTACAGCTGTGCCTCTGTGCTTGCTCAGAAACACACTGGTCAAAAAAGAATTGAGCAGCCAAGCTCATAATCCTCACATAGGTAGTTCAAAGTCCAAAAGAATGAGAATCCTTCTCCAGCTGGAGGACATAGGAATTCTTCAGTCATTTTGTGTGCAAATAGGAATAGGCTTCTCAACACATGAAGCTGATGGCTTCACAGACACTGAAAGTGATCCAGTGATTAGGTCAGGTCATCTCTTCTGCAATATCCTTTTGGTTAGATTTCTCAGTCTGGCATTTGGAGACACATGATATGCTGTCCTCTGTCTCAAAAGGACCAAATGGGAGAAAATAAGTAGTCTTCTGCTGAAGTGCTGAGAAAAGGCCAGACGCAGGATCAATCAGATCTACCCCTCTGGTCTAGAGTTCTGCTTGCAATTGCTGTGAGGACTCCATAATCTTGTAGTGATAGTTACAGTTTTAAAAGGTAACTGAATACTATTTTCCTCTTCTGAGGGACAGTCAGAGTGGGAAGTTTGTGTGTAAAAGCTCTGAAGGGGAGAAGGGGAAGGGATGTGTATCACTGCTCCTGAGCATGTGCCATAGCCATTGTTGGTGGGAATAGAGGGAATTCTCTGTGCATGTGCTTTGAAATAGTGCCTTTGGCCAGCCTTGGAGAAGTGTCCACATTCAGGTGCCTGTCTTCTGAAGCTGCATTTAAAAGTGGTTTTAAACTGTTATTTTATGTAAATCTTCAAATGGAAGTGTGAAATTTCAGGCTCTGCCTCAAGAATGTTACAAGTCTTTTATTTTTTCCCCAGAAGATGGTAATTGATCAGTTCCTTCTTCAAGCTGGCCACTGAAAGTAAGAAGGCATGTGATAAAAATCTTCCATCACATCCAGGAGAAAATGCTTTAAAAAAAATCAAAATTATAAACTTTTAGATTCTCATAATTTCATTTTAAGTTGTTGAAAATAAAGACAATTTTTGGCAGTTGCATATTTGTCATCTTCAGAACCCTTTTTTTTCTCTACACGGAATGTGGGGCTAGTATTGCTTTATACAGCAATTTTCCACATTGTGACCCCACACCTGATACATCTACAGCTCATTTGGTGAGCACATGCTTTATATGGCTATAGCCTCATATGGTAGTGACGCACTGCTTAAGGTGGTGTCCAAGCACCATGCGCAAAAAGGAGAGAAGCGGCACAGTGTGGGGGCAGAGGTGGGATGGGATGACTGGTTAATAAGCCCAGATGGTGCTTCTGTGACTCAACCATAAGAGAGGACAGTCTGCTTGGGGAACTTGGGATCCCTGAGCCCACCAGCTGGTCTGAGTTTCTGGTCCGGAGAAGCAGCCCTGCTCTGCTTCCCACCAGCCTGCTATGGCTATGTAAGTCTTTCTGCACCCAGATATTAATTTCAGCCCAATATTACTGAATTTACTGGACTTACTGCCTTCTCAACCCAGATAATTGTACTGCTGATTTATATTTGTTACTCTGCTGTTATTCTTTGACCTGAAACTCCAACTTAACAGGGCTGCCTTAAGCCATTTACAGGAAGAAACTCAGAATATTTTGTACATCTGGAAGTGGCAGTAACACACTCTATGGTGCTGAATGGCTGTATTTTTTTCTAAAAGAAACAAATTACAACCTATATAATTTCATTTTCACTTTGTCAAAATTTCATTTCCTTTTTGTTACTGATTGACTATTTTAAAATAACATCATCAAATCATATTTGTTTCACTAAAATCTTTGAACAGCAACTTTACTGCAAAAATAGTTTGTATTTTTGGTTAGGTTCATTTACAATTTCTGTTCAACCAGTATTTGAGCTTCAATTCAAACTGGAATCTCTGTAACAAGATACAAGAAAAACTGTATTTTTCAATTTATTATGCTGGTCTACTTTCTACAAAAAATATGCAATTTTGAGTAGGAACTTAAACAGATGTAATAGGGCTATGATGGAAGCATCCTCCAAAAGGCCACAAAATTCTTCTGTGGTATAAACTGAACTTGTTGCTTGGCTACCAGGTTCTTTTCTGGCTTTGAAAAGTAGTCTTCTGACTCACATTAGATCTATCTAGAGGCTAAGTCCTCAGCCAATACAAATGTCACAGCTCTGTCACAGCCTCAGATAATATTAGAACTAAAACTGAATTTAGAAATCCACTAACTGAAGATTTTCTTTCCTTTTCTTCTTCCCTTAGTGATTCATTTATCATGCCAAGCTATTTGGTTATTAACAAAGCTACAGCTTTTTGTAATTTATTGTTGAAATACTCCCGTGGTAAAGCTAATAGACCATTTGGTGCAAGAAGCTTTTTTCTTTTTAATGAGAGTAATGACAAAAATAAGGAAACCAGTACAAGTTAAACACTGACAACCTGGAGGAAGCCTGGCAGAAGGCCACTATATGGTCAGGGGGCACAGGGCACATGAAGAGAGGCTGAGGGAACTGAGTTTGTTGAGCCTTGAGGAAAGAAGACTAAAGGGGGATTCTTACTGCTTTCTAACTGCTTAGTCAGTTTAGAGAAGATGGAGTCAGACGCTTCTCAGGTGCATTGTGGTAGAGCAGGGGGAGGCAACGGACACAGGTTGGAATTTGGGAAACTTTAAGTAGTAGGAATTAGTTTTTTTAAACCATGAGCATGGTGAAAAGCTGGAAAAGATTGCTCAAAGAGGTTGTGGAAACTCCCACCTTAGGTAGAAACTCCATCCTCGGAGATACTAAAACTTGATTGCACAAGGTCCTGAGCATCCTGCTCTAAATTAGTGGTAACGTGAGCATGGGTTGGACAAGAGGACATCCAGAGATCCTTTCCAGAGGTCCTTGCCGGTCAAATTAATTTTTTATCCCTCCATTTCTACAAAGGAACTTTGCAGTCACCAGTGCAAGAATTTCTAACCTACTACCACTTTCACTCTCATATGAAAAATTACACACTGTTGATTGTTTGGAAAACAGGTTTTATTTCTTTATCAGTTTTTCCCCTACAATAACTCCTCTTGCATGCTGTATTCAAAGAAAATTGAAGCTCTGGAAGTTTGGTTATAGAGTAACTTCTGGCAAGGTTTCCATGATCTGAACTGTTAAACCTTCTTATAAGAACTTAACCCAAAACATAATTGTCACAATGATATGTAAAGTACTTGTGTGCTTAATATTTTGGTTGACTAAACTGAAGTATATCTTGTAATCCTAATTTAAAGTATATGTTTCATCCAAATTACTTTTTGTTCAAAACTGATGTGCTGCCTCTTTTTTGTTTGTTTGTTTTGGTTTTGGTTTTTGTGATAGGCTGAAGTTAGTGAAGGGTTATTAGTAGTTACTGTAACTGATTTTTTTTAATAGGCTACTGCTCCATTCCCCAATTATATTTTTACTGAAGAGGGTTGATACCATTTAAACTCCTGCCAACTAGGATAAAGGAAACCTATTCCTTAATTGGTTAGTGTCAAACCCAGCACACTAGTAGCACTAAGGAAGTTCAACTACAGCTCTACTTTTTGCAGGAGAAGTATGTGTTAAGTAGTGAGCAGTGATGTGTATAAAGGTCTTCTAATTTCTTTTTAACAACTAATTTGCTAATCTGCTTATTTTCTCATAAAACAAAGAAATGTTTTGTGCCATTTTAACTTTACAAACCATTTCTCTCCTCCTGTGAACCAGAAGCATCCAACAGAGAAATTCACGGCTTTTCAAAATTACTTTCTTTTTTGTTCACTAAATGGAAGTCCTCTCCCAGATGGAGAACTGTAGCTTATTCTTTTGCCAGTTTGACAGAAAACTGATACAGAATACACCAGCTTTTTCGTATCCTTTGTCTCCTCAGATAAAAACAACTTTTTGTTTTCTCATTCCTTGTTTAGAAGTGGAGGCTGGCCAATTCATGGCTATGAATTGCCATAAATATTGATAAATCCCATAGAAAGTGGTTGTCCTTAATGAGGATTACTAACTTTGCTGTGAATTCAGCC
>VZTL01055708.1:7763-25657 GCA_013400535.1 Scopus umbretta | reverse complement strand
GTATTTTACATTCACTTTTGAAACATCTGCGTTCAGAAACTGTGCTTCAGCTCAGCTCTGTCATCTCATCTGTTATGTGAAAATCATTTACTTACTTACAACGTTAACATAAAATAACTTTGTTGCATCATAGTTAGAACTCTTTTCCTGGAATTTATATATGGATTCTTCATTTTGGGAAGAAGTGAATGTGATGGAAAGGCACAAAACAATGCCTGATCAGTGAGCAGTGGATCAGAAACTTCTCCATGTGTCATGCTACATGAACAAAGGGACACTGGAAGGTGGACAGCTGCTGGGAGTGGAAAATAGTTTCATGAAACATTCTTATAAGTGACAGTCATTGAGAGCAAGAATTTTGACAAGAATGACAAAGAAATTTGGGTCTTACAGGAATATCAAGAGCATTCAGTTTTCATTATTGAATACAATTAGAATTTTGGAAAAGCTGTTCAACTTTATGCTTTTCACTGCTTATGACCTAGCTAGTGGTTTTCAAGCACTGCCTTAGTCATAAACTCACATTAAATCCAGGTAGATGCTCTCTGAAAGCCCTTTCTGTCACTGATTAATGACAATTTCAGTAGATCGGTGATTTCATTTCTGTCCTCAGTGGCCACGTCTGGATGTGGAAGGAAACCCAGACCATAGCTGCCCACCTGGCTGGTAGCCTGGGTGAGAAGGGGAGCTGCTGGGGAGGTCATGGAGGCTGAACTATTTTATCACCTAAGTAGAAAGACGGAGGTAGGGTTGCTGGGGAAGTGCATGAGAAATTGCCCTGCTGCTTCTGTGGTATTGCCACCTTAGAGAACAAGAAACTTCTGTCTCATTATGAAAGAGGAAAAAAACATTAGTATTATCCCCAAAGCTCATTCATCTTTTGAAATTCTCACAGTCAATTCTTTGCTGCTGTCAATCTACTTATAGCTCTCCCCCAAGGAAGAATTAAGGACTGAAACACTCCTCAAATAACACTGGAACATGCCTGAAATAATAAAGGGAAAGAGAAAGAGCAAGGGCAAACTGTACTGTGGGGACAGGGATGGTTAAAACTTAAAATGTCTTAAAAACAAGAAGTGCTGACATTTTGTGATGTGTTTTTGTTCTGGTTTGGAATGGAAATAATTTTTTTTTGGAAAAATAAAAAGAAAATATGAAAAGTGTGCTTTGTAAACATTTTTTGTTCAAGACCTGTGTTTCAGGTCTAATTAGAGTTGTTTGCAGTTCTCTATTTTTATATTGGTCTCATTATATTTTTTCAACTGTTTCATTGACCAAGTATCACATGAAAAAGTGTTAAAGTAACCTTATGAATCCAGTATGAAATACAGCACTAATTCAAACTGTCCGTAATGATAATGCTTTGGTGTTCATACCACCTCCTTCTTGAATATCTAGTGGAAGCATTTTTTATTTTTTCAGTTTTAAAATAATTTGAAAATATTTTTCTCAAACAATAAACAAACACAAATAAAATATGCTGAACACTTTGTCCACTTGCACTCAGAAATAATGGGCCTCACTTCCGGCCACTACACCTCTTAAGTCTCCTAACTGACCTGGTGAATAACAGCTCTGAAAATTGTAAGCTTCTGGAAAAACTTGATATTTTGGACCAGGAAAAACTCTGAGTATCTCAGCCTGCCTTTACTGTCATCAGAGCTAAAGCAGAAGGAGCTGGAGGAGCAGCAGTGCCTTGATCTTGGCTTGGAGGGTGGATGTTTCTGTGTCCCTTCCAGCATGGGACCTTGCATATTGGAAATCTTACAGCTCATTAAACAAGTAGCAAACTTGTAATGAAAATTTGGGTGGCATAAATACACTTTTTTCTATAGCTCAGACTTGATTATCACTTGTTACAAACAAGCTCACAACTTTATATACCTAATGTAAGTGAAAATGAAACCATCTGTTGAATGGCTTCCCACTATGGAATAACAGATGCATAAAACACGTGCCATAAATGGTGCTGGTGGCTTTGAACCTACTGTGAGAGGTCAGATTGTTTTCAGTCTTCTCCCACAGTGATTGATTACCCTGTGGGTATTGCTCAAGTGGCATGTTCCACTCTTTGTCTAGCATGAGGCAAAATGGAGTAAACTGATAGCTATTATATGGACTTAAGACACAGAGTTCAACATCTACTGGACTTCTCTAATACAGCCCACCGAGGTTCACACAGTGGTTTCTGAATCTAGCCCAGCCCTAGCTGAGCTGAATAAATGATTTTTCAGTTTGAAGAGTTTGAGGACTCCTGACAGCTTTGCAATAGTATTAACTCCTGTGTTTCAAATTCGAAATGTCCAGACCATGTACCATTGAAGTTACTTCTTGCACATATTTCACAACAGTCGTGAAAATGATAGGTTGAAAACCCACAGTGAAATTATGCCTTTTAGCTTGAAATATATATTACGATTCCTGTGCTTCAGGAGAGAAATGTTTTCTTTGCACAAAGCAGCCTGCAAGATAAGGAAGGATATAAAAAAGATACCAGAATATATTTGTGCTGTTGCTCGAGGGGTCTCTACAGGCTGTTGCTGCTGGTAACCCTAAAATGGGGAGTGTCTTTGTGTTTGGCCCTTTGTGTTGGTTTTTGCTGGTGATAGGCAAAGTGTACATCAGGCTAACCCAGGTTTTATTTAGTGACAGTTCTGATAGCATGCACAAAGATACAGAGAGAGGATGATCTTACAAGCCTTTTTTTTTTCATTGTAGCTAGACCCATACTTTGATTTCATCTCCTACTCTTCTGACTTTGTCCTGGAATTGTTCTATTTGACACCTGCCATTTTTGGAAGAGCTTTTGTTTCTACTGCCTCCACCAGGCAGGAAATGCATTAACTGAAATGCCCATCAGATAATTCACCTTTGGAGGTGTGAGTATGAACCACAACATTTCAGGGTTATTTTAACAGTTCTGGTTGCCCTTTTCCTTCATTGACAACATATAATAGATAGGATAGAGAACAACCAGCCTCTGGTTTATCTCAGTGGAATCTTAGTTCTTGCATTATCTTGCACATTCAACCCTTCAACAAACTTAGTTTAACAACATTTTGTGTTGGAATAGACAAGTATTTGTCAAGAGCTCCATAATAGGATTTATTTGAACATATAACACTTCTCCAATCTCCTCATTCTTTCTCCTGCCTCTGTTCCTCAGTGAAAGTAATTATTGCTGTAAAACATTTCTTTTCACTAGCTACAGACATGCAGAAATTCAGATAATATTTCTATTAAAGAAACTCTCAGGGTTTTTAAAATATGTGAATACATGTAAGTGGGTTCTTTGAAGATCGTTTTTGGTCTGCTGAGGCTCATAAAAATCACTGAATATTTATAACAACCACCACAACAAAAGGAAGAAAGAAAGATATCAGGTACAGACTAGAGAAACTGCTTTAAAAAGATTTTCAATTCTTTGGGAAATGACTTTGAATGCAGTTGTCAAAGAAGCTTTGGGGAATTAGGTGCTCAAATTCCATTAAACTTCATAAGAACATAATCATCTCATCACCTTGGTCTTGTAAGTAGATCCAAGCTATGTTCTGAAAGACAGAAAGACATGTTTAGAAATGAATGATTTTAATCTCTTTTAAAAACACAGGATCATTTGATTTCCTACTCATTGGGAAGATCAATTTTAGTTTTGGTTTGCGATGAAGAGCTTCATGAAACACAGCAGGGCAACACTGCCTCCATTCCTGCCTGCAAATTCTGTTTGGGAAGAATTTAAGGATTTTGACATTTGTCCAGGATTTGTCAATGGACCTGAAGCCTGGCTGAAATGCTGAGGAGTGCAGAGGGGCTGCAGTGTGTCCAGGGTTCAGCATAGATTTAAGCTGCTTGGCTTGTGAAATAGGTGAGGGAATGACGCGTGGGCGACCAGCTGGCAAAAAAGAAAGTTCTGCAAGAAGGGTGATAACAAGCAATGGATCTGGTGAAAGCCTACCATGGGTCTCACTGTTATAATCATTTTGGGATAAATCACAGCCTGAAAAGACCAAGTCATTATACGAATACAAAAATCTGTTCTTGTATAGGCATAAAATTGGCAGGATTAAGCCTACAGTTTGCTTCTTATCTTGAACTCGCCAAAAGAAATGAACTGGCTTTCTGAATGGAGCTTGTCACTGTGCCAACTCATCAGCCTGGCTAAATTAATTCATTAATTACATTAAAAATATGATCTGGATGGAAGAAAAACCACAGAAAAATTAGGTTTGGATTGAAAAATTGCATCCTATTTGTCCCTTTAACAATGCAATAAATAATTTATTTAATTTAGGGATGCTTCCTTGCTTTAAAAATATATTTAATATCCAAATGCAATGCTTTTCACAGAAAAAAACCCTGGGGGTTTTCACTAGAAAAATGCCAGAACCATTTTTTTTTCAGTTTTGAAATTTCTGTCTCTGACTTTCCTAGCCAAACCAAGTCAATAAATTTGACTCACATGCTTGGGAATGTTTTAAGTTGAGGTAAATGGTCAGTTTTTTTCTTTGACTTTCTGTAATGTGAAGTGGCAAAACTTGCACAATATGGTCTTCATCTGATGGGTTAGACAATCAATCATTAGTCCATTGGTTTCACCTTCCAAGCTCCCACACATCATTTCCTCTAAAGAATATTAGGAAGTTTTGAGGCAATTTGAAAAGTCTTTGCAAGTCAAGTTCAGTTGTAACCCCAGCAAAGAAGCATAAAGAGCTTTGGATTTGTGCTAGCAGAATTTCAAAATTCCTGCTTGGAGAGCAAATAAATGAAGGAAAAAATGAAGAAAAAATGAGAGGAAAATAAAAAACAACTTCAATTTTTTTAATGAAAAAGGTACTTCATTGAGAAACCAAACTCTAAAGGTTTATTTGATGTGCCAGAATTACTTGACAGATGCCATGTACTAAATGCTGCCAAAGTGGAAAGCCAAGGATCTTACACAGCAGTGAAACATTTACAGTGTCCCAGAACTTGACCATTTCCTATTAACTGTTGATGTATGAACTGCATTTGTCATAGCCTTGGCTTTTCTTGGTATCTGCAACAGACTTAAGTCTAAGCAGGCGGTTGTGAACACCAGTCATGCCACAGAACATGACAGAAACTCATTACCCTGTGCTGTAAGAAGTTCAAAGTCCAACAACATCACAGCAGCTCCAAAATGAAACTGAGGTCCACAACACCTACAGCAGTGCCCTGATTATTATTATCTCTTTCTAAAACAGAGTAGCAAAAGCTCTGCATGATTTTAGGTTTTGGTTTTCAATTTTTTTTGAGGACACAAATGTACAATTTGTTGCTTTGAAGAATATACAAATGAAGACATTCTTATGAATCTATGGCTGCTCTGGATTTGTGGTTGAGGAAATGCTGCTTGCAGGGGTTTATAGCACCAAGAAGTGCAACACCTGGACCCCTGTCCTTTGAAAGAATAGTCTTCTCTGAGGACAAGCATGCTCCAGACTTCTTCTGGCCCACAACATTGTGGGAGAGGAAGAGCAGAAGTGATTCATCATCATAGAATCCTACGTCACAGCTGCTGTGTAACAGAATTATTTGAACATTTGAACTGTCTCTGGGTGGCAAGACTAGGAAAACTACTGAAGGAAATGGTTGATGGCAAACAAGAGGCAATACCAAGCACCAGTCCCCTCATCAAAATTCATCCTCTCCAAGAGACTGGGCAGACTGTGCTCTAGAGATGCTGTTTGTCTGGGCTGACTAGCTGAGACAAAGTGGCATGTTTCATAGTTGTCTAAGATAAGACAAAATAAATCCTGCTCTGCTGTTTAGTTGACTTCTCTTTTGCTTGTTCTTATAATTTTGTGACAAATTATGTGATGCCAGGCATTTCTCTCAAAGCTCGGCACTTTCAGTCATGCAAATATATTAGTTTCGGCTTCCTGATAATCCTCTGACCTTTGTGTCTGCAAAGAATAAACAAGCAAGATCTCAAAAAATCAGGATCATATATATATATATATATATATATGGATGGATGGATGATAACAGAACAGTTCTATTAATCTTCTGTTTTTGATTTGCAGAAGGCTGGTATTGAAATCCTAAAACTGTGTCCAGTTGTAAATTTTCAAACCAGGATTTAAATGTTTTGGTGATCAGCTTTGTACCATATATTCAAAGGGTCTGAATTCTTTTCCATTAAAGTTAAGGGAAGCTTTGAAAATTAATTCAGTGGAAGTTTTTAACTTTAGATTAATATATTAAAACAAATTCACTTTAGATTTAAAATTCAAAAAGTGCATTCTCTAAAAAATTTTTCCTTGAATTAGAAAGGGAGCAGGAGCATTCTCCTCTTTGCCCTTCTGTAGGTCTGTCCCCATAATGCCTGCATTATCCTTTTCACAATTTCAAATCTTTTCTTTTTCATCCTTTCCTCTTCATCCCTGTCACTGAATTCATTATTCATTTTACTGACACATCTACTAAGTGAGCTAAGCCCTATTATGATTAGCTTCAAAATATGCTAATCAAAATCCTACAGTATAAATATTTAAATTTCAGATTTTAGTAAATCTACCTTATCAAAAGTAATCTTTTCTTTGAAAGAAAATGAAGCAACAGAACACATGTATTATGTATACTATTATTATAGGAATGTACGAGAAAGCCTCCACAGAAAAGCCTCAATTTTTAACTTATTTTTTTAAATAAGGGTCCTGTTGAGAAACATTATTGCATTGAGTAGGTAGGCAGCCTAAACCTACACAGTGATGATAATTAGAGTGGTGCCTCATTGTTCTGTCAGGCAGCATTGCTATCGATCGATTGATCTGATCAGCTGGATTTAACCCAGCAATACTTTCACATTGAACAGTCAATTTCTTAAAAAATATGTATCTGTGTTTGGGTGACTCCCACCGTATTTTTGGTCAATTCAACATGGGCCAGAGACAGTTCTAATACCCTTGAGTCACATCTGAGTGTGTTTCCCTCTTCCAGGGGTGGTTATGAACAGGGGGAGGGACCACCAGCAGCACATGTAGTCCCATGCAGGTACCACTGTGTGGGATGTGGGTCAGAAGGTGGAAGGTGTCCTGGTTTCAGCTTAACTCAGAGTTAATTTTCTTCCTAGTAGCTGGTATAGTGTTGTGGTTTGGATTTACTATGAGAATAATGTTGATGACACACTGATGCTTTTAGTTGTTGCTAAGTAGTGTTTATACTAGTCAAGGACTGTTTAGCTTCCCATGGTCTGCCAGGTGCACAAGAAGCTGGGAGGGGGCACAGCCAGGACAGCTGACCCAACCTGGCCAAAGGGCTATTCCATGCCATATGGTGTCACGTTCAGTATAGAAACCGGGGGAGCTGGCTGGGGGACAGCCATCGCTGCTCGGCGACTGGCTGGGCATCGGCCGGCAGGTGGTGAGCAACTGCATTGTGCATCACTTGTTTTGTATATTCTTTTATAACAACAACAACAACAACAACAACAACAACAACAACAATAATAAAACAACAACAATAATAATTATTTTATCTTTCCCTGCTATCCTATTAAACTGCCTTTATCACAACCCTCGGATTTTACTTTTTTTCCCGATTCTCTCCCCCATCTCACTGGGGAGGGGAGGAGGGTGAACGAGTGGCTGTGTGGTGCTTAGTTGCTGACTGGGGTTAAAGCAGAACAGAAGGGAAGGGCTAAAACCTGGCAGGGAGCCAGAGACAGCCTTGTCAGAAGGGGAAGAGAAACAACAGCTTCTTGAAATGTCCTCCTAAAGAGGCCTTCATACATTGATGTTCCAGCATTGTGCTGGAAGGGAACACTGCTCTCCCAACCATGTGCGCATGTTTTGAAAAGTGCTGGATACGGGGAGAAAAATCTCTGTTGAAAAGATGCAGTCTTTGATGTATTTTTTTGCCTGTTTGTTTTTGCCTCTAGACCTTCCCATAGTTCAATATTCAAATGTCAATTGATTTAACAGTCTATGACCTACAGCTTTTGTTTTTAGAGTATATTGTGAGTTGCTCAATTCCTCATGTTTTGCACATCAGCAATAAAAATAAAATCCCTTGATCTATGGGCGAGAAGAGACTACTGAACCTGTATTTATTCTTGTCTTTTGCCGTTCCGAAGGGTTTGGGGCCCTCATGCATTGCTAGTGAATGGACGGAAAGGAGGAAGAAGAGGCTGTCACATCACTTGAGTATTTGTTCTGACTCTAAAAGAGAAAATTTCTATTGGAAAAGGAGTTCTATGTCCCTTGCTGCTGACAAACAGACGGAAAATGTAGCTAGTAGAGAAGTTTTATCTGCATCAGATTACTTCCTTGAAAGCCCTTAGGAACAACCGTTACTGTGCACACATTCATAATTGATTAATGGGACAGTTTTTAATGTTCATTTGGTCTGATGTACCTCCAAAAACCTACAAAGGAATTAATGCAAGGCCAAATTCTCAACCTTTTCCAGGATAGTTTCACTTGAAAAGTAGGAACATCAGCTTCCTGCAGCTGTCCCAGGATTTCTGTACACAAAGGCTTATCCCATTTTAAAAGCACAAAGGTTGCCATGAATCTTTTCCAGGGTATGTTCTATACATTATACTATACCTGTATCTTCCACTGAACAGTGATTTTATAACATTACAAGATTATGCAAGAATAAGGAACTGTGTATCTCATGCTGTGTATTTTTTACATGTGACATTATTCTTACATATCTATATGGAATCATAGAAGCATTAAAAGGAAACCAAAATCTACTCTGGTTTTATTTTCCAGAAGTATTTCTACAATCAAGAACCACATTTTAAAAGCTACTAAGTAGCTAGAACAAAGCAGAAAAATAGCTAGAACAAAGCAGAAACATGATATGGAGTGCTGTTAATGTCACTTTGCTTTTTCCAATCATATTTATTCTTATTGGTGTAAATCTTTTCAGACCACATGAGAGAGCACAGAATCCCACATCCTTACCAACCTGAAATAAAAATATGCACAATATGAAAATATCAGCAATCAATAATTCCCAAACTGGCTTCCATCAGTGGCTATCCAAACTTATCATACTGCCTGAGGACAATTTCCTGCTGAAAACCCAGTCTGAAACAAGTGATTAAGTGAACAAGTGACGATAATGCACTTTGAAAGTTAAGCCAGGGGTGATTAAATGTCTGTGGGTAATAAACAGAATTATAAGTATTTAGGAAACAAAGCACAACTCCAAACACAACCAGAGCATAGTATATCATTAGATGTTGTAAGCAAAAGACAGTCATTTGTGGGACAAGATAATGGTTGGATGTGAGAAACTGTCTGTTCCGTTAAGTGCTGTTTTCTCCTTTAAAAGGCTTCCCCGTAAGCTAAGTGCTGTGTTATAAGCATTTAACATGCTTGCTGATACATTTATATATTTCATAATCCAAAACTCCTTCCATGCCCTCAAAAGTCTTTTTGAGAAATGCTATTTTGAATGGGATATCTTAACAAGAAGAGCATTTGGCTCTTTAAAAATGAGCTTACTCCTGTGTCACATGGATCATGCTGAAATTTGACTGGGAGAGGCCCCTGGGAATTTAACTAGAACATATCAGCTCACATTTTGAGCCATTCACTTACACCATATTTTCAGACAATAAAGGATAATAATTCAAGATTTAAACTGATGGCTTCAATTGCTTAGCAACAGATTCAGCAAACTCAGATTGTTTCAGCTATGAAATTGAAAGAACTATTGGGATCTGGAAAAAAATGATAGACTAATTTAGTTAATTTCATTCTTAATTTCTTTTGCCTTAATTGCAGGATAGCAGATTAAGTAAAATCCAGCATAAGCAGTCATTGTAGGCTGAAAAGGCAAAGTGATTTGACTTTTAAGGAAGCTGTTAGCAAACATTTATATTTTGGAATATACAGGCAATAGCACAGAGTTATCATGAAACAATCTTGAGAACTTGGTGTAGCTCGGTAGAGCACAAGGTTTGAATCAACAGGTCCTCATTGTTGTCAAACAGATTTCCTGATTAGTGTTAAAAAAAAAATCTATTTTGTGCCACTAGATAGAGTCAGTTGAAGCCTGGGGATTTTTGCTATAAATATTGATACGCCCCCACAATCGCTATTCTGACTCATTCTCTTTCCTGTTCCCCTCTTTGGCTTCAGTTTCACGCTAACGTTACACTTCTTACTCACCAGTGGTACAGTCACTGCTGCCTTCAGCACAACTTTAAAAGTCTTCCTTTAAAATCTTTGGAGAGAAAGCACAGTCTGACAGATCACCTTTTATCCTGTCTGGTTAGGAAGCCATCTGGCTAGGCAACAAGGCTTGTATCGAGGCAGTACCTGTGCCTCATGCCTGGAGAGGAGCTCCCCCCATCCTGACGTAGGGTCTGGTTGTCACTGGGCTTGTTGAAAGTGTTCCCTTTCCCTCTGCTCCTCCTGTCCCTTCACTGCCTTGTGCAAGTGCTGCTGGAATGGCCAAATGGAAAGATTTCCACATGGCACAGTTTGCCTTTTTTTTCTCTCTTAAACAGGTTGCTCTAAAAAGAGCCAAAAGCAAATTCTAAAGAAGCCACAAGAGTTTTCCCACCAGTGTTGGATCATGATAAAGCACTGTGAAAGACACATTTTTAAGGAGGGTACAGTGACTCTGCTTGTGACTAGAGGATGAGCCAGCTGAAGCATGCAAAGCATGAAAAAGTATGACCAACTCTTTGAGTAAAAGGATGCATGGATTTCACAGACTTTCATGGCTGGTCTCCAGCTACATTTGGAGGTTTGTAAAACCAATGTCCATTTACTTCTCTTTTCCAACTTTAAATTTAAGCCTGCAGGTTTTCAAGGTGCTTCAGCTAAAATCAGGGTTACGCAGGAGATATGAATTACTTTAGAACCTTCCTTCAGGACTGAATCCGAGTTTGCTAAGGTACCCGGAGTCTTCAACAGTTTTCAACCATGACAGTACTATCACCTGGCACTACAAGCAGTGTTCTCCTGTAAGTAGCTATTCTGTTTTGTTCATAAATCATTGTGATCTTCCAGTAGTTTTATTATTTTATCTCTTTTTATATTTTCAATCAATTTCCTTGTAAACTAAGTAAAATTCAGTATTTAAAAATTCCTGTAATCAAGGTTCTGCCCTTCAAAAGAAGGCTCCAGATCTTGTGTATCTCCATTTTCCAGTTTCAGTATTTTTATTGACACTGTCATTAACTCCTTTTCAAGATCCTTCAGATCACTTACATAAATAATCTCTGATCTAATGACCACTGTCTGGTCTTTAACCAATTTATGTTAGTCACTGCCCCAGGCTTTTTCAGTTTATTACCTTGCTTCAATTTGTAAACAAAAAGAAAGGACAGGCTTGTCTTAATTTCAGATGTTGTTGTCTGCTCTTGAAATGTAAAAATAATTTAAAAATAATGCAAAAGCCTCTCCAAAATGAGATATTAAGATATGCAAACAATTGAATCAACTGTTCGCAGTCTTGCAAGCATGCAAAGTTTTTCTCCCAAAAATGTGGCTGTAGAAATGAAATCACTGTCTGTGTAGGCTGTGCTGGTTCATTCTTGAAAATTTTTTTTTAGTCTTACCTGAACATTTCCCCTTGATCCCTGGCTTCAGACAAATGTATCATAAACTTGTTGCTCTGTGCTAAATACCACTCCTGCTCCATGCTGATTGCTTTATCACTAATTGTCCTGCCATTTCATCCTCACTCTTAAGTCCTGTACATTAACTTCCAGTAACCTAGTTTCTACACCTTTCTGTTTCTAGCCTGGAAATAGCCCACATCAGACTGTTTTGATGGACATTATCCTGGAAAAATAATCCCAAGCTTCTCTATTACATTTCTCAGTCTCCTCATATTGTTGACTGTATGTTGGTTATCACCCTTAGGCTGTGTGCATCCAAACACGCGGGGTGACGGCATCTGCCCCAGTTTGGCTGGTAGCTGGCAGTGGTCATCACCTCTTCCATGGGCATCTCTGCAGGGAGAGCAGGGGAGCCAACATCTGCTGATCCCCGGGGGACTCCAGGCAAGACAGAGAAGAGGCAGCAAATGGAGGAAACAAGAGGGCATCTGGGCAAGCACCTGCCCTGCTCCTGCCCTTATTTTCCGTGCTCCTTGGCTATAAATAGAGATGCCAGTCTCCAGAGCTGTCAGTCTAACATCCTCCACCCTCTTGAAAGTAACTTTTAAAAAGTGACATGGATCAAACATGTAAAATGCTTTTTAATTTTCATGTAAATTCCCTCTTTGCTCTCCTGAGTCTGGAGGTGTCCAAAATTTGAGAAGCAGAAAATAGAAGATCTTAAAAGAAACATGAAGCTATTTGATAGCTTCTCTGTATAAAAAGCATTTCAACGTGCAGCATTCCCAGTCTTTAAATATAATGAATTGGGTTTTATATTCTTTTTTTTTTTTTTAAGCTTTGCCCATGATTCGTATGTCAATAAGTTGAGCTGTGTTTGTTATCTGAGCACTTTTACCTTCTGTTCCCCAGAGTGAATGTCACCGTTGTACCAGGCAGCTCTGTCATTTCCCTGTGTTTGCCAACTGATCAGAGAATTACTGGTCCTGGCCCTCAACACAATTTGTTGTGCCACTCGGGTTTGAGCTAGAAGATTTACTGAAATATTGTTTTAAAGTGTTTATTTCACTGTGTTGTAGGAGAACAGGAACTGGGCACTGTAGGACATGAAGATGAAAATTAACTGATGTCCCTTTTTCATCCATACACGCAGCAGTTCAGATCCTGTAAAGTCCTCTCCATGTCTGCCCCCCACAGCTGCCAGCTGTGGCATTGCTGCAGCAAAGCTGCAGTTCCCGCAGGGATGCCTTAGAGGAGGTATAAGAGACCTCAGGAATGCTTAGCACTTGATTCACGTATTTCTGGTTAAAAAAAAAAAAAGGATTGCATTGGAGAGCTAAAAGCCTCTGTAGAGCAAGGCAGAGCCAGGCAGTGCTACTGTGTGTGCCTGCAGGCAGAGCAGCAAAGACTTGCCAGACTTATTATAGGTCCCTCTCAGAAGCCTATTTTCTAGGTTTCCAAAAATGGAGATGAAAATTTATCCTTTTATCATCTCTGAAAGATATCTTAAGGATACCCTGCTGTGCACACACACGCTTTGCCTAGGTCCACTGGAAAACTGATTTAGAAATACTGTGCCCCTAACCATACTTAATTTTTAGTCCTGGCTTAGAGAAATATTGAAATAGGATTAGTGTTGCTTTCAAGCAACTGAGGATCTGGTTCATACAATGCAATTGTTGAATAATGCTGAGGAGATGAAACTATTTACATATGCTCAGAAGACTGAAACATAGAGGTGAAGTAGACTACCCCTTGCATTTTATTGTGGGATAAACTAGGGAATAGTGAGATAAGCAAGAAGAGTGTGCAGACTGACATGTAAATTGCTTTGTTATGGAGAAAGTCCCACAGATGTTTCATTTGACAGGTATCAACTGATATGTTGTAGTGTTTTGGAATTTTTCCTTCTGTTCTCCAACCATTGAATATAGGGGGATCTCCTGTACTAGGGTTTTCAAGTTATCTGAGGAGGCTGTGAAATGAAAAGGTGATTCAGTGAATTATGTCTTCTGTATGCAAACTGCCAGCCTGAAGATCACCTCAGATCTAGGGGGTTTTGCTCTTTACCAACATTAATCAAATGATTTCTGTGAATAGCACTTGGTTTGTGACACACTATAAGTAGTTCATAATCCTTAACTGATGTATGATATCAGATGGCAAAACATTAATCCTTATACTGCACATTATAGTAATATAGTATGTTTTTCTTATTGAATGGATTTATAAATATGCAGAAAGCTTTCCTGGGGGATATCATACCATCTTAATTTTACTTTTGTTGAATGATGTCCAATCTCTGCTTAAAATTCCCTGTTCTGATGGGTATTCCAGCTGGCAAACTAGAACAGTCACAGTAAATTCGTTTCAAAGTGCAAATTAGTATTTGCCAAGATGCACTCACTCTCTTTGCAGCATTCAATCAGCTCTCCCTAAAGCATAATGGGTGGAGAGATTGAAATGGATGAGATACCTATTGCAATTCACATTAATATTACTAATGGGAGTTCTAAATGAGAATTGGATCAGGCACTAGATGAATTAATATATCTCTCTAGTACTTAATTAATCAGTCAGTTTATCAGTAATTACGAATACAGCACTTCTGATCTTCAGGAAAAGCTTGTCCCCTTCCTTGAAACCATGCACATATCTGATTTTCATGACTGAGAAGTGTACATTTATGAGTTGCACACTGCAACTTCTTTTTTTTTTTTTTTTCCAATTGAAAAGTTTCTTGCTTTTTTTCTTTTTTTTATTCTATGGGCATTTGCATGGAAATCACATGTTCCCACTGGAAAATTTACTTGAAAACAGCCTTTTAATAACCTTTTATCAGAACTGTTTTAAATATTCTCCAACCAGCTGCAGAGTTGGCACATGCTGAGTGTCACCAAAAACCTGTGTTGTTTTAATAGTGTAGGTAGAAACATTTTTATGCAGTGTAGATGTTTACACTGTTTCTTAGAGAAGCACTAGAAGTGTTTGTGCCCAGATATTTTGAGATTGTATTAATTTATGATATTTACAACTGATTTTTATACTTTATCAGACAGATATAGCTTTACTGGGAGATTTCAAAATTAATGATAGATTCACTACAAAGAAATTATTTGTTTTGTGATTTGAAGGTAACAGCCATAAGGGTTGAACAAACTTCAGCTGATTTGCTGGATGAAGAAGAGAAAGAATGTCACAGTACAATGTGTTCAGATCCTGACCTCTCTTCCATTTTAGATGCTTAGCTGAGCTGGGGCTCATCTGGAGAAAGAATGATCCAAACCACTGATATTCTGTATTAGTCTTGAAGTTAAGAGGCAAAGACACTGCAGGAAGTCATTAGATGTCACTACTGTGGGAGTGGGACCTGTGAAAAAACAGTGTTGGTAACAAGGACACTAGACAAACATTTGGCTTTAAGCCTAACAGTAGTTGCTGGCATACTTCAGTCCTACTGATGACTGTTCTAGGTGACTGGGTAAACTTCAGGTCTGGGGGACTTGTAATGAGATTAGCCTTGGAGGGATCTTGGACTTGAAGTATTGGCAGCAAAGTTTGTATCCCAGTGCTCTGGCTTTCTAGACTGTGGTAATTGTATTGAGATTCCTGAAGGAAGTGGGAATGAAGAAGATGGGCAGCTTGGAATGACTTCTTTTTCTTGGGCAGAGATTGGGGATGGAGCAAAGGAGTTTGAATACAAAAGAAAGAAAAAAAATCTGGAACTGATGGTCTTCTCAGCTAGTGGCTTCTCTGTCTGTGTCTTCTCGTGTGTGTCTTCACCAAGACCCTAAATGAAGTATGGCAGTTAATGAGGCCAAGATAATTAATTTTAATGTTTCTGCTTCTTCTGTGGCTTGAGGTTACTGGGGTATTTTTTAACAATGACCTGATCTTGGTTGACTTATTCTGTAGGTCTTCTGTGCTGGTCTTTGTTGCGGTGCGGTATAAATCAGGACTAAGGCATCTATTACTGTGGATTACAGTGTACTATATTAAACTCAGGGGTTGTCATCAGTAAAACACTCTTTTGTGGATGATTAGTGGGAGAATCAAATGAGACATTTTAGACTTTCCATGTGGATAATCTGAATAAGCATACTAGGAGCTGACAAACTGACTTTTTTGGTTTGGCATTATTTTTACCTTTCATTTTATGAAAGCTCTGTTCTAAGTTTAGTATGTATTTTTCACTTACAAAGATGGCTGTATTTTCAATATAAAAGATATATTTTCTAAAAAAGGGAAATTAGCTCAAATATGTTTCATTTGAAAACTGTCATATTAGCTGTTTTTTTTCCAAACCTTCTGTAAAGTCAGCGCAGTTTCACACTTTTCAGTTTGGGTAGTTGTAGAATGGATTAAAGATCTTGGATTTAAGGAAGCTAGCAGGATTTTTTTTTTAAAGTCAATCCCTCCCTCAATTTTCATCCATATTGAATTTAAAATAGACTTGCATTAGGTAGCAAATTTTCACATGCCAGTAACCTGCCTTAGGGGCCATTCTCTTTCTAGAAATATTGAAGTTTATACTGAGTTTATATTGGAGATCACAAAGCTTTCCAAAGGTGATATCACTCTGCCCTTGAATTACTCTATGCATTGATTGTATGGAGATATGAGGGCACTAAAGTATTCTGCTAAAGCTATCTTATTCAAGCTGAAAACATGCCACTCATAGTTTTCTGTCCTTTTTTTCCTTTTTCTTCACAGCCTTGGTGGCCTTTCGTGGTTGTAGTGACATGAAGTAAATCAGTCCCCTCAGCCTGATGAGTAGCAGTTAATTCCTGTGATTGATACATCCCTAACCGGGGCTGTCACTGAGGAAGAGTGCTGGATTTCACGATATTAATCATCTTTCTGTATATTTCTGTTCTTCATGTTGTTGTGACAGAGAATGTGCATCACTACAAAGTAAGGTCTCAAGCAGCTGAGACTGAGGGCACGGTCATAGATGTATCAGAGGTGAAAATGTCACTGCCTGGCTGCCAGCTGATGCTGAAACTAGATCGAAGGTTTAACGTGGCTTAGAGGGAGCACCCAGGGCCCTGATATTGGAGGGGATGGTTCATCAGGTGGGACCTGGGGTGGAGAAGAGGTGCTCTTGTTCACACTGGTTGGTTCAGGGAGCTTGAGCACTGACTGGTGTCAAACAGTCCCACACTGGATGTGCGTGAACCCTTTCTGTGCTCAGCTACTATTGGAAAGGTTTAGTTGATATTTTTTCAATGACAGTTTGAATTTCAGAGGGTTGGTGAGCCAAACCATGGGAGATGTAGCACCGTTCCTAACCTCAGTAGGACCTTTCACTTCTGAGCTGCTAACAGCTATTTAATGACTGAGTAGCTTTGATGTTCTGCTAACGTGCCTTCCTTTGCTCCTTTGTAGTAAGTCTTTTCCAGCTCCCTAAGCTTGTTCACTGCCTGGTTGAGCCATAGCTTTGGCATTTTAATGAGAAAGGAATGGTTCTTTAGACCTGAGCATAAAAATATTTATTTGCATTGTACATGCAGGCTAGAAGGAAATCCTTTAATTAGAGACCTGAGAGTTCAGAGAAGATATATGGGATGAATGAAATAAATTCATTTATTGGTATCTGTATGAATATGCACAGATTCAATGAACTGGTGAAAGCACGGTAGGTTTAATTCATGCAGAGAAAATTTAAAACATGGAAAGGAAAAACCAGGAAGGCTTGTCTGCCTAAATAATCAAAGAGGGAACAGAGCAGAGATGAATTTAAAAAGCACACATATGGTTGGACTTCTCTGTGTTAGAAACACTTCCAGAATCACTGTTTACTTAACAAATAGAATTGTACTCTTTGTTTCTCTTTGAATGAGTGTTTAAATATTTTTAGAATATTTTAATATATACAGAAATATATGCTAGTTCTGCCCTCTGATAATGCAAAGTCATATTTATAAACTAATTGGTGATTTTGGAACCACCAAACCTGTACAAGATTTCAGTAGTGAGGCATTCAGCATGTCACAAGGTCTGGGGGTCTCTGTGATGGAATGACACTATGAAGTGAACAATTTACAGTTGAAAAAAGCAATCCAATATAAGAAAGAATATACATTTTTAGTAAAGTTAAAGAATGTCTAATTTATAATTTAATAAATATTTAGGTTTTTAATAAATTTTGTTTCTGTAATGGAAACTTAAGTTTCCTCCAGCTCACCAATTACAGACATCGTGTCATGCAGTGCATCAAGGTAATATACATCTGATCTTAATAGAAAAGCTGTAATGTGAATGGAGAAACTCCTGTCCAGGAGTAGAGGAGCAGAGCTGCCCTGAAGCCTCCCTGCAGTGAGGATTTGAGCCAAGGGAC
>VZTL01055705.1:0-16754 GCA_013400535.1 Scopus umbretta | reverse complement strand
TGATTCTATGATTCTATAACATGTGCATTGCATGAAAGCAATGTAGAGAGATTTGAGAGTATTAAACTCTCTTAAAAAATGGAATAGAAACATTCTCCAGTATCAGAAGGAAGGAGGCTCTGAGAAAAACAGCAGCCTTGTTAAGTAGGTTGAACTATATTTAGTGCCAAGAGTGTGCCAATCAGCATTTAGTCAGCTTGTTTCCTTGTGTTATCTACCCATGGAGCATATGTGATCCTAGAACACATTCTGGCATGTTCTGGCCTTCTCCAACACAAAACGGGAGGTCAGCTGGTCATACAGTTATATTGGTGCTCTAATTATAAGGAAATTTAGTATTTTGCTCCATTTTTCTTGTTTGACACACAGCCAGAAACCTTCAAATTGCCTAGCAGGCTCCAAAACGTCACTGGCAGGAAGTGAGATTCAGGAAGAGAAGCATTACTGTGGGATGTGGAACAGGCTGTGATATGAGTCTATCTCTTCACTGAGGGAATAAGCAGAGACCATCTTCCTCTATAGACACTCTGGAAAGGACCACTGGTTATCAGGGTTTAGTGGCCATACCCTGTCATTAGCATAAGTGTTTGCCTGCTATGTCTTAACAGTCGGGCTCACAGACTTTGGCACCTGAAGCCAACCCAGATCAACCTACAGGGGATATGCTATTCACATGAGCAATCTTGGGAACCCAAGACAAATCTGGATAAGACTCATGCACCAACCACAAGATGATGATACCTACATTTTACCTTGCTCATGTGAGCTTTTTCTTCTAACAGTGAGGAGTCTGAGCAAGAATTGTGCCCCCACATCATGCAACATCATAGAAAGATCCCAGATGTATAAGTAGAAATGACAGAGTCTGAAGAGTGCAGAACTATGTGGACTTGGGTACACCTTGCTAACTCACAGCTGCTGGCAGCAGCTGTTGCCAGCTAGACAATCACAAAATTAAAAAATGGCAATTCAAGCAAATCCACATAAGCAATCAGTGATAAAAGGAATGGTAGACAGAGCAGTGTCAGTTACCAGTTATTCTGGTGCTTATCCAGCTGACACAGGTCTTATGACACCTAGACCAGTGATGAATAGTTTGGGTTTGGTACTTTTCCAAAAGTCAAGGGGAACCTCTCAACCATCTGGTAAGCTTGTGTAATAATACCATAGATCTGAGTAGTTTTGATTCTGGTACAGTCAGGAGAAGGTAGAAGAGAAGATCTTTCTCACGAGCCTCAATGTAAAGAGATAACATTAGTATCTTGGAAAAGATGAACGCTTGGACATGGCTGATCCATTTACCTGCTGAATGTGAACTCCTGAGCTGGATATGGCCTTCAAAGCTCACTCAGCCTGCTAGCCCTGGAAATTGAGCTCCTCCTGGCAGCTCACCTACAGCCTGAATAAATAGAAACAATTTCTGGGTGGACGTAGCTCAGCAATCCAACAGAGACATGCCAAATGCAGGTTGGGTGATACAATTCATTCACTGCATGCAATCTATGAATGAAAAGAAGCCTTATGCAAAGTCAGCAAAATAGGAAAAGGTAAAACAAATGTTACAGGTCTAGAGAAGAACAGCAGCTTTAATATAGTTGATCTCAATATTGTGGCTGAAATGGCAACATGAAGGCATGCACGCTGCATGCCAAGTAGGGGGTGAACACTGCAAAATCTCTTGAGTCTCAACTGAAGGAAATACACCTAAAGTTAGAATATACATACGGTCTCACTTGAATATAAAAAAATAATAATTTCAAAATACCTAACTCCAGATAGCACTCCCAGTGTGAAATGTCAGTAGAGACCAGTGCAATCTTTAACTTGGTTTAAGTAATCAAGATCAACCCCATGCTGCCATCTTCTAGAAGGTACTTGAGCAATGGGGAATATTGCTGGAAAAATCACTTTGCTTTTCAACTGCAAACTCAAAACTGGCAAATATTTGATTCCAGGCCTTTAGACTTAGGAGTTCTTTGGCTCAAAGGTCAGGGCTATTGCAAAGGTGGATGAGAAGAGCACTTGACTGGAGCACAGGGACAAGAAGATGGAAAACAAATATGACAGAATCCCTTTAACTTTAGTTTTTGTTATACTGCCCAGGGAGCAGCTTAAGCTGGAAGAATTAACATCTGTAAACAGTGTGAGACAGACAGGGCAGCACCTGGGAGCTGGAGAAACAGGAAGATGGCAAATGAGGCTGTAAAAACAACCAACATCTCTCCTCACATTCAGTTGCTGTGCCCACACTGTGCCCCACTACGTCCAACTGGAGAAAAAGAATGACGCAAGAGGCACTGGGACAGAGAAAGAGAGGAATCAACTCACAGCACAGGAATGACCAAAGTTTTCTTTTCTCTATGTGGTTTGTTGGCTCCCTGTCTAAACCTCCATCTTCCTTGCACACTCACCTCATCATGTTCAAGGGAAGGGGCTGTAGGAGAAGGCAGACGTTGCAGCAGGCACCTGAGAACCATGAACACAGAACAGAAATACCTCCAGGGAAGGTAGGAGTTCCCTGAATCTTCCTTCTACCATGTGTTTACAACTATGGTGGAGAGTGGAAGAAGATGAATGAGTAACAAAATGTTCTAAGGGAGTAGAGGATACAGGATTATAGAGATAAAAAGAGGAATACTCTATCTTCCTTGAAAGTCCCAAACCCACCCAGCATTTCTGACTTGTACAGTATAGTTACAGGAACATGTTATCACAAGCTAGATGGGGGCATTGATTCAAGGCTCTTCAGCTGCCCAGATGTATGTACGTAGGAAATGCAAGGATCTTTATACCACCACCAAAGGAAGAATTAGCTGCTGCTTTTTTGGCTTCAACAGGAGTCCAGGCAGTTTCCAAAATAGCTAATGAACTGTCCCACAAGTATTTGTTCACATAACTACACTTTGACTTTGCAGGTCCTTACCTGAAGGACTTGCACTGGTGCGGTGCAAACATGGGTATCAGTGAAATGTCTCTAGTTGCATCATCAAGGTGAACAGGGCACTGATGAAGGAAAAGGAACTCAGGACAGATATATAGCTTAGAAGCATGCATAAAATGCTTCACTGCCCTGAGAAGACCTCTTCACAAGTGAGGTTCATAAACATAAAGGTGATGGGAGTAGTAGGGAAAAAGAAGGGAAAACACAACAGTATAAAAATTAGTATGTTCATGCATTATGGTATGTAAGGATCTTCAACTATCTCAGCTTCTCGTATGCTAAGTCTCATTCCTTCCTCTTCATAAGAAAAACAGACATGAAGGCTGAAGGATGCAAGCAAGCAAACTCGGTAAACCAGTCTGGAAAGGACACTACGCATGGGGTGAAACAAGGAAGGCACTGAGATATTTGTAGAGAAGAGACAGGGGCAAGTGTTACTGGCAAGGACAGGGAACATGCAAAGACAGAGGGTGCCTCACGATACTGAGTATTAACTTGATGACTTTGAACTTGATGAGCAACATAATAAGATACTATAATGACTCAAAAAGAGTAGGTGAGATGGTCAAGCCACTGATGTAATAGCATCAACAATTTGATTGGGGTGTGGTTGACTTTAGCAGATAAAATTTAAGAGGCTGCACTTGGTAAGACTGAAGATGAGTATGGATGAGAACAGAAGGGGCATGTTTCAAGAATATCATGGAGGAATTTGTCATGGTTAGGTTATGTTCAGAGAAGAAGTCCCAACCTCTTTGTCTTGCTGATAGAGGGATTGCACTTCTAGACATTACAGCTCCAAGGAAAACTTTCTAAATGTAATCCTATCTTCATCGAGGGTGTGTCTGAACACAGATGCATGCTTTTAGTTAGGGTGTGAATTCACAGGACACTTGCTACTCTACATTAATTCCCACATGAATTCATTCAGACTGTAGTAGCACGAATACTTTCAACTACCCTAAGACAGTGGTAGCACCAAAAAAAGTTTTATTCTTACTGTCCCCATGTTACTATCCCAACAGCAATGCACAAATATTTGTGCAGGACTGCTGTGAGCTGGATCAAGGAATTAAACTGAGTTAATATGAACCACTTTTGTTAGATCAGTTTCAAATCTGAGATGAATTCCTCAGTCTGAGTCACTTGGTGACCACACACATTCTTTCATTAGCACAAGGGAAAAAGAGGCACCAAAATGTGTTCTTTAGGACACATCGATAATGTCTTGAGCAATAAAGCATTAAGAATTCCTGTGCAAAATCATGTGCTCCTATCAGAAGATGGAGGGAACCACTTTACACCTAAGAGTCCGTAGAAGGAACCTGGTGCACAGCAGCCAGTATGCTGAAAAATTCGCACCTTTGTTTACTGCACACAAAATTTTTCATACAGAAAAGCCCTGCAGCTGCATAGAGGCAAAGAGCAGTTCTAGAAGGAACTATAAGCTACTTTCTTCAGCCTATTGGGAAGTGAATTGAATGTGTGTAAACATGTATAAAATAACTAGTGGGTTCAAGAAAGAAGAGGTTTTTGCATGACTATGTACCACTGTGATATTTCATCTCAGTAGTACCCTCTTACAAGTATTCCTGAATTAAGTTCAGATATTTTATTACTCCAAAACGTAACACCCGAGTTGGACAGAAACAGAGGCACTCTTCCTATTCTTAGATTTTACTACCTTAACTCAAAGATTCTCACACCTTCTGCTTAATAGCTTGTGGTACAAAAGCTCCTGAACTGGGTTAAAGCTTGGTTTGCTCCCTACATGGCAGCATTAAAGCAGCAGCCATAGCAATGAAAATAATCTCTGCTTTTGAACCAGCCAGCATGATTGTCTACAGTAATTGTTAAAAAAACATGCTTGGCTATATTTTACCTAGCCAGACAAAAAAATTCCTTCCTTTGAACCATGGCTTATGATTCCTCCCCTCCTTCCTTTTCATGTTTTGTGCTTTTCATACAGCACAATCATTCTGCTTCTATCATCCAAAGCCAATTCATCTGGCAGGTGCTTCTAAGCTGAGCAAGCATTCCCACTTTCAGTAAGAGAAACACAATTTTGACCATGAACACTCATTCCTAGCTTACCGGTTATTTGTACTAATAGTATAGGGACCATACATCAGCCCCAATTTCCACACAACTCCTGTAGACACCTGTACAAATACCACAGTGAGTGACAGGTAGAATATGATCCTGGAATAATGTTTTTATAAATGCAAGAGAGAAAATAGCAACAAAGATCCTTCAACCTTCCCCTATCCAGCTCTTCTGCTAATATTAGCAGTTTAAATCAAGATTCAATTCCAATTATAGCTCGCTAAATAACCAACTAATAAAGTAACTAATCTAAGACAGCCAATTGTGAAATATATATGAAGAACTTTTGCTGCAAACATGTAAAACACAGTATGTGACAGCCTAGCCTCTGGTTTTACAGATGATTTTTTGCAAAGGCTTAAAAGGAGCTGACAGTTCAAGAAGCAAGAGATTCAGGAGATACAATCTTACTGAGGCTGGATCATCTTCAGCATATTTGCAGATAGCCAGGTACATATATAGGAGGGACACTGCATTTGCTAGCGTAGTCCCACAATAAGTAAATGGGTAAAATGACTCTAGTGAAGTCTATTGATGTTCCTTGTAAAAGACTTAATGGCATTTGTTGCGATGCTGCCATGTGAAATCGTAAGGTGACAGACCCAAAAGACGGAGCTTACTGAAATCAAAATCAACATTAATTTTATTTACTGAAACCAATAATCAACATTACAGTATTATGCGGTTTGTACGTGCTTTTTTCCCCCCAAAGGGGTTTCCCTCCTGTCTGTTGCAATTCAGTTCTCAAATTGCCGTTGCTACCTCTGCTCCTTTTAGTGACTTGATGCTGTCATTTTATTCCATGTTCAAGGCTACTGGCTCACTGCCATGTATTCAAAATTCCTAATATTCATGCATGGATTAACAAGTAATCTAAAGTGGTATGGATAATAGCTTTTGATAGGACCATTTATGAATAGGGAGGAAAGGACATAAAAACTAACACAGGGTAAACCTGGCACTAGCACATAGGAAGTTCATGGGAAAATCTTGATGTACACATCCCAGAGGGAAAGAAATAACACTGATCTCAGAAAAAAATAATTGGAATAATAATCTTTATTCAAACCCAAACAAAAATATCACATCACCCCTACAAAACAAAACAAACGAACAAATAAAAAGACTTCCAGGACCTCCCACAAATAACACTACTTTTCTTTCACATGCTTCCTGCACCCCCAACTTCCTTCCTCACTGATGAGCAGAGAGTTTAAGATCGTGGGTAATTAGACTTACAGCTGTAAAGAAAGGTAGCTGCTGTGAAGTTGGTGAAGCTGCTAGACAGGCTCACAAACAAGATAGAGGGGNGGGTTAAACCACAACAAGGGGGTTTCTTATCTCTACCTCCATTTCCTTCCACTGATAAAAAATAGACACTACTAGTACAATACATTAGAGCAGGCTGCCCTGGGCCATCAAGAAGAGGTCCATACTATTCCAAGTAAAGCAATACAGGGCAACCAAAGAGAAGTTGGTGCTGGTACAGAACTATGACCATAAGCCGTCATATGTCCTGACATCAGCAATTTTGATTTAAACTGCCTCTGATGAGAGCAACAGCCTGAGTTAGCCTGCCAGCACATAAACAGGAGCAGCTCTAGACTCAGAGATGATGCATCTGCAAGACTGGGAGTAAAGCAATACTTCTCATGATCCAAGTTACTGAACAAGCCAACAAGGTGCTTTTGTGTAAGTGGCTCAGTCCACAAGTGTACTAATTATGTTATTTTAGGGTTATTTTTAATTGAGAATGTTAAAATAACCCTACAGGTATATTTTGGTTTTGTATTTTCCAAGCCCACCACAAGACTACTCTTACAGTTTATCAGTTTCTTGGATTATATTTCATAAATTTTCTTCCTCTGATCTGGAATACTAAAATTCTTAACAGAAGGAAGCATTAAATCTAGAAGCTGGATAGTCTGTGTAATGAATAAGCAACCTACCAGTTACATATGCTACCTAAAACTGGTTTGAGATGGGAAAATTCAGAAATGTTTTTGCAACAATACTTATCCTGATGAGAGGAAGGAAGCTGAGCTGGATCATGACGGCACACCAAATGCCAAAGAGCACTCCAGGAAGAGCGTCAAAACCAACCCAGATGACTTATATTATTCCATTTACCTCAAGTAAACATTATTTTAGAATTAAGGAGTCTAAAACATGGATTAAAAAAAGGACTCACAAGTATGATTTGATCTTTAAAACAGACTACAAATTTTTTGGCATTAATAAGCATTCTGTTTTGGTTTTATGTTTTAGTGGAGGCAGTTCAGCAAGTTACTCTGACAGGAGACCCTGTGCATGGACAGTTCCTGCAGAGGATGGCATGGCAGCTTAGTGGAGTGGTGGGGGCAGGATTGGACAACCCTGGTCTGCAAGACTCCAGGTAGATTGCTGTGCTTAAGGCTACTACTAAATGCACCTGTTCTGTTCTATGTAAAGAATGTATATGGTTTCTATTGACTAAGTCTCAAATCATTAGAGAAGACCAGAAACTGCCAGGTATTAATAGATCAGAAGATGAAAACTTTTAGGAAGGTGCCTCTAGGATGGATGTTGTTTACCCAACAATGCACAAAAGCAAACACTTTGTGACATTTAACTTACTGATATACAACCAAACTGACAAGCTGGAAGACTCTGGTGGAGGATCCACAATTCCACATTCATGTCAAAATTGCTTAGTCAGCCTTAAGAGACATAATTTTCTGCCAAGTAACTAACCAACAAGTAGACATAAAATAATACTTCTAATTGTGCACTGGTATTTTATGATCTTGGTTTCTTATTTTTATTTTATTATTGCATTATTAAGCATTGTAGCAGTGCCTAAAAGATCCAGTAATGGAGCAGGGGCCTTCCATGTCAATGACCATACAAAACCAGAAATACAGCCCGTAATATAAAGAGCTAAAATTGTATTTAGTTGATCTTCACTTCTTGAAGTTTTCATGTTTTGTTAAATTCACTGCTCAAACCTTTGTAACCCTGATCTGTGGTTTTTATTTCATTTTATGCAACTAACTTTTTATTTAGCTGGGATTCATGTATATTATTCCAAAAACATCTGAATATCTGTCTTGATTATGCAAGACAGATGTTGAACTGTTACTCGACTGATTTGTCAATCAACTTTGTACGCACAGTATTTTGCGGACAGAAGCAACATTACTTCACTCAGGATCTAAGTCAGCTTAAACCAAGCCATCTCTAGTTCCACTGAGACTTTGCTACGAATTCTGGGGTGGGGAGTCGGGGGGAGGAAGGTACCCATCTACAGAAAGTGAGTTTCTGTTGACAGTGGATTATCAGATGAACTTCTTCAATACTTTCTTGTCCTGACACTCAGACAGTCCTGAACTACAGGTACAGCGATGTTTGCAAAGCACTGGGATAAATCTTGGAAAAAATGCAGGGCACAGCTTGTGTTTCAATGATTTGTAATCTTTCATCTGATCACTTACAATAGGGTAGTCAATATCCATTTCCTTCCATCTGACCTGAAGTTTTAGAGAAATTTTCCTTTTCTTATCATTATAGTAGAGAGAAAGACGAGTCATGGTTGCAGCAATCCTAACCTGGTTTGCTGTATAATATTTCCAGAGTCTTGTACAATGTAAACCTTCCCTTCTGTCCTGGTTTCAGCTTAATTCAGAGTTCATTTTCTTCCTAGTAGCTGCTATAGTGCTGTGTTTTGGACTTCGTATGAGAACAATGCTGATAACACACTGATGGTTTAGTTGTTGCTCAGTAGTGTTTATATTAGTCAAGGACTTCTCAGCTTCCCATGCTCTGCCAGGGGCACAAGAAGCTGGGAGGGGGCATAGCTTGTGCCCCCAGGACAGCTGACCCAAACTGGCCAAAGGGCTATTTCATACCATATGGTGTCATGCTCAGTATAGAAACGGGGGGGGGTTGGCTGGAGGGGCAGTAATCGCTGCTCGGGGCCTGGCTGGGCATCGGTCAGTGGGTGGTGAGCAATTGCATTGTGCATCACTTGTTTTGTATATTCTTTTATCATTACTATTATTATTATTTTCTCTTTCTCTACTATCCCATTAAAAACTGCCTTTATCTCAACCCACAGGTTTTAGGGTTTTTTGTTTAGTTCTCTCCCCCATCCCACCGGGGCGGGGGAAGGGTGAGCGAGCGGCTGTGTGGTGCTTAAGTTGCCGATCGGGGTTAAACCACAACACCTTCATATAATTTTGAACAACCTACCTTCTGCATTAAGATGCATGGTTTCCAGAGGTCCAATAAATGCGTATCGCATTCCCAATCCATCAGACATCACAAGGTCTAGATCAGCAGGAGATATTACTCCTTCCTAAGTAGCAAAAGTAGAACAGGAAGGAAGATTTGTGAACGTTTGGTTTTAATGCAAAATTGCCCACTTTTTATATATCATTAAAAAATTGAAGAAGTAATAAAAACTAAAGCTAGAAACAGCAGTTAGCTTGCAAACAGAAACACAACTGGTTGCCAGAAATGACCATCTATTATGCAAGCCTTCCGATGGTTCAGTATAAACACTCATTCATGTCTCTAGGATTGCTGTACTTCATAATCCAAATACTTTAATACATTTTGACAGTATATTATTATTAAATTTATAAATTAATACACTTTTTCATACAATATGTACACACTAGTTGGATACTTATTACTTAAAATAATTCATATACGAAAACTATATTGAGCTGTTTATGTTAACCACTATACTTTTTTTCTCAGAAAATGAAAATCAGAGAACATAGAGCAAACGCAACACTTAATAGCACATGACCAAAAGAGTTTAGAGCAAATCCAAGTACTATACCAGCCCTTTTAAATACAGGAGTTTGGCTAAATCTTATACCTCCCTTTATATTGTCTTAGTTCTGGATTTTGGGGCAGACTGACAACTGGAAGAACGGGGGTGCAGCAGTGGGTACTACCCCTGAGGCCACCTGCAAACAAGGCTAGGACCAAACATGCAGGCAATGCAGCTGCCACTCCCTCCCACAAAACTCACTGAACATTCAACCTACCCAGCCTCAACCTGCCCAGGTTCTCAAGTTCATTGCCAGCCTTGCACCTCAGAACTGGCAGGATATGGAGCAAGCAAAATGAATTATTTCTCCTGCTAAAAGTTGAGCACTGCTGTTCCACCCACATGGTAGCACTTACAAGAAAGCCAACACCTCCATCAGGTTAGGACAAGCACAGGAAGGCTTGTTAAAAAAAAAAAAAAAAAAAAAAAAAGTGAAAANAAAAAAAAAAAAAAGAAACAGTTACAGTTCACTACCTTACAGATTTACTTTAGAAGAATAGTATTTATTATATGAGGTTGTTTTCCACCTACCAGAAAGATATGAATGAACTAAGACCTGTTCTAACCACTTCCATCAGATAAAGCTCAATTTCAGGAACTTGTCCTCTTTATTCCCAGAGACATAAAAACATCTTCTTCTGGTTAAGAAGGTGGAAGAGATACTGAACTGCTTCTAATTTGTCTTCTCACCCACCCTTGAGGTGCTCTCCCTACTCTGTGCCTCTTTCTCCACAAGACCCTTTGAGCTGCAGAATACACGTGTAGTCATCTGCTTGGCCAAAGACAGGTCTTTTTCTGTTAACTTTCCCTCTCGCAGGGCTCTGAATGCTCCTTCATATTGCAGGGATCAGCTAGTGTTACGGGCGTGCAGGACAGCTCTCTTGACCTGCTGTAGACGTTGACATCTGAGCTAGACATCTAGAGTCTCTTTAATCACTAGGAGAAAAAAGAAATCACCATCCTAAAGCAGTCATTAAGAATAGGTAAGATGAGTTGTGTCCTAAAAGGGCCTAATTCTCCTCACTGACTGAAAGATGACTAAGGAGCTGGGATGTCAGAGTCTACATTGTAGAAATCCCATCTTAAGTGAGTTGAATCCCACCCACGGTGTCTTCCTTGTGTTCATCAGCTACATCATTTATTTTTACTTTAAAAGAAAACAGGCCAAGGGACAACATAACTTCTACAGCTGGCCACAGACATCAAGATTTGTTATCTCAGGCTTAAATAGAGCCTTTTATAAGACTGAACCTCAAGTCTCAATCTGTTAGTGGGCATTGCTCCTATCAAAAATAAGCCTGGCTGAATCCCTGTTGCAGGTGGCTTTTGAGCTTTATCTTAAAAGGAAACGATAATGTAATTATTAAGATCTACCCACCATATATGGAACATGCAACTCTGTTAACAGTTTAATTAGACATAAAATGACAGGGATAAGGAAGCATTATTTTCTTCAACTTAAAGGTAAGGCATAGGCATGGTAAAGTAACTCATCAAGAGGCAGACAGGAAGGTCTGCAGAAAGACAGGACTAAATGCAAGCCTCAGACAGCATTCAGATTACAGAACCAGCATCAGTGTAACTAACAACAGGCACCATACATTCTGTGAAAGTTTTTTCTCCTGACATGGCAACACTTCTCTTAACAACATCAGCAAAGTCAACAAAAGCACTCTTCTGTTGGTAGTGCTTCATCCAAACAATAAGTTGTGCTGGTAAAGCTGTGCTTGATGAGTGATTTCTTTTTTTTTTTTTTTTTCCCCTGGCTGACATGGATTTGTGCACAAAAGATTAATCACAAGTTCCAGACAAGCATTTAAACCACAGCAGCAGTTAAAAACTGTAAAGATAATGCTAAAGAGTTAACAGGCTCTTGAAACGCTTCAGAATCATTGCAAATTAATTTTCAAATTAAAAACTGATTTATTTCTTTTGATACCATAGTCCTCAGCTTTGGTACTGACATTTGAAGACCAGGTGCTGTCAGAATCATGACATGACTGCTTTGCTCTTGGCCTTTTGACTATAACTGCAATTTTATGGCTACAGCTGCTAAGAGGCAAAAATTTCCCCTACCTGAAGGAAAACATGACAGATCCCTCCAGTTGAGCAGTATATTATTCTATACATGTGAGCTCAGTTTCTCCTTGTCACATAGACCCTCTTAAAGAAAAAGCCTTTTACTTCTCTTCAGAAACGAAAAACACATGAGAAACAAATTAGACCATCTTCCCCTAGGGAATAACCCTACTCCCACTTATGTTAAAGAGATCATAAGTTGGTGGAATGATTCAGCAGGGTGGGTGCAAGGTCAGAAAAGTGCCTTCCATAAGGACTGGTGTATTTGCTAAGAAGTAAACAACAATCGTTCCAACCCAGTTTCATTAAGTCTAGGTGTGAAACAATCTTCCCAAGGGGATTTTTCATCCTCTTCATCCTGGGTAACACTCCTGGTAAGCCTTCCCCTTGAGCACTTGTCAGAGGGAAGAGGAAGTATGTTAGAGTTCACCAGAAGCGTTCAGAACTACAGAATTAAGATGTTAACTTAAAAAAAATTCCACCAAAATCCTCAGTGACCCCAATGGCCAGTCAAACTTCAAGATCTAGACTAGCTCAGGATCCCCCATGCTTCTTATGTCACCATTTATATACTGCAATTTCATCTTCCTGGAGATTTTAGAATCCTGCGATGCCACAGTATTGTCCTAATGCTCCTTTGGTATTTTATTAGTGCTTCTCACTATGCAGGGACCCTTTTCTCCTTTCCAAAAACCTATGGTGGTTCTGCAGCCTCCACCTTGAGGCCCTGACCCAACCTGCTTCATTTTAATCAACAGTCTTTACCTCTGTGAGTCACACCCATATCGCAACTTCTGTCACTGACTTGGTTTGTAATCATGTTAAACGTGACATGGCCAGAAAAAACAATCCTACTTTTTCTGATACTACCAATTCATCACGTTTTTCTACTCACTCCAGTCTGTCTATAATAGAGTTATTTTGGACTCCACTCCCTCCTGGGCCACATACTTTCTGTCTCCAAATTTGCCACTTCATCCTCTGTATCTCCAAAATCCAGTATTTTTTTTCTCATTGCTACTAATACATGCATCCTCTCTCAGCAGCACTTGTTACACCCTTCTCTTCACTATCACTTCGATCAAGTCACTTCGATCCACACCCTGATGAGATCTTTTTCCAGTCCTGTCATTTTGAGCATATGACTTTTCTCCTAGATCCCTCTACCAGCTCCATCTCTTTCCATTTCATCATGTTTGAGGAACTTGTTGTCCTACACACTTCACACCTCCCTACTTTGCTGGCCTTTATCTTCTTTCTTCCATGACACCCTCACTCACCTCACCCTGTAAGAAACACTTAGTATCAATACTGTTTTTCTCCCTGGCCCTTTAAACTTCCTTTTATGATATCACCCTTTTATGGGGCAATGTAACTAGATGTTCAACCCTCCACCTTATCTTTGATCTTTTGGAAAGGTCCTCTGGATAACACTATAATACAATTATTAATAATAAGGAATTTGGAATTTAAAAAGTTATGCCAGCATTTAAGGACTGCCAAGCTAGTCACCTGAGAAGGGAGAGGTACATAAATTAGGAACTGAAGCCAATGCATCTGATTGCTGTGAAAATGAACTAAAACGCACACACAAACAAACCATGACTGCTTATTTGCTAGATTAACAAAAATGGCAGAACTGCCCATTCTTCTTGTCTTTTAAAATGACTATAACCTAAAAGAAAACCCACTTCTAAAGAAAAAAAATACATTAAGATAGTATCAAAAGCTTATACAGAGGAAAACACACTCTAAAGACACTTACCACACAACCGGTCATGCAAAATAGTTTTAGCAGGTTCTTAAAAGCAGCTGAAACTCCTAGATTAGATCAGGGCTGAAAAACTGCTGTATTCTCCTCACTATCTCTGCTGCTGTATTTCACGACCTCCTTGCAAATTCCAGGTGATGCTTAGAAAAATATTTCACCAACATAAGCTTCCACTCAGTAATCCACAGTAAAAGGACAGTCCTAGATGTTCACAGTAAGGTTTGACACTTCTGATCTACAACATTGGTGAAACTGTTTGGTGGTTATTTTCTGGATGAAGTCAACCAAAACTTTACCTTCAGAACAAGACAAAGTCAAGCTATTTAACTAGCTCTTTTGCAACATAATCCCAAGCTACTATAGAATGTATTCGTACTGGTAAAAGTACAAAAGTAATAGTGTCAGCAGCGCACAGGGTGTTTCCCAGGCAAATAAAGGCAGTAAGTCTCTGCTCCAGGGAGTTACGAACAAAATCAGATGTAGCAGTGAACACTGTCAATGGAGGCATGAGAAAGTAAATAAATGGTAACAGGGAATAACAGAAAGCTGTTTGAGATATTTTTTCCCTTACTGGCTACAGATTATTCTAATGGTTCCAAACTTATCAAAATTTAGGGTTGAGAAGAGAGGAATAAGGATCTTCAACATCAACATCTCACAGTACATCTTTTACTCTCATCATAATCAGCTTTGCAACACTTCTATGGGAGACCTAAGAATTAAAAACATAAATAAGAAACCTACAAGAACATCAATCTTACAGGTGCTATGTGGTCCTACAGAAAGTTCTCAAATACATGACCCTAAAGAGACAGACTAGAGTGTTCCCCGTATCTGCATTTTTATGGACTAAATTTGGAGCATGGGGAGACAGAGACACAAAGAGGAGCATGGGATGCAGATTGATGCAAAAAGTTCCCGCCACAAACATTTGCATTCCCCAAGTGCTCAAGGCTTGCAAGTTAAAACAATGTTCAAAACCACATCTTGTCACACAAAAGACTAAGTCAGATCCAAAACAAAATACCTCACTGTAGCAGTCCTGTTTCAAAGCAGAGCACTTGCTTGAATGCTGCCTTTTAGGCCCATAAATTAATCTATGGTCTTTGCTTCTAAGTTCTTGTAAAGTCAAACTTCTGCATCCTTAAATCCACATTCTTAATTATCCACAATAGCCAAAGTTCTCGGCACCTAACTGTACATCTTCAAATGAGTTTTCATTCTCCCACTTTCCTACAAAATGGAATCTCAACCTTCAGGCCTCCTAATTTTTCACCGTCTTATCTCTGTACTTCCCACTCCCATATTTGGCCCAGTCCTGCATTCACAGCACTCATTTTGTGCCCAGCTTCAAAATCCCAGTCTCCCTGTGTATGCTCCTGGGGACACCAGCACTTTTGGCAGGGACAAACTGTATCCCAATACCTGGGTTTCTCATTGCTACTTTCATCACTCTGCCCTGAACTATGCTTCTCTCTCTGCTCCAGCATCGATGCCCACATGTAACTTGAGCACTATGTGGAGAACCCAACCTGCTGGCAGGGCCTTACCTCAGATTTCTGGCTGTGTTATAGCCTCTCCTACTCTTGGACTTACATGGCAGAATTTGGCAAGTCCCATGCATACAGCAAGAAGCTATATTTACCACATTGTTTTCTACATAGCCCCATGTTCATGTTCATGCTCTATATCAGAGCCCATCTCCCATCGTATGACCGCTGTCCCATGCCTCACACATCCCAACACAGCACTGCTAAAGAAGAGAGAGACTGGCAGGTCATCAGTTGCTGAGCTACATTTGGGAACTAAAACATATCCTGTAAGCTGCTCAGTCCATTTGTGATAAATTTTCCAGATAAATGTTGTTAGTACAGCTGTACCTGCATGTCTATACTACCGTGAATGCCTTTTTTAACAGTACATGAATACTTCTACCAGAGAAGCTTCCACTAGTTTCTTGAATGAAATAAGCTCAACTGACCAAAAAAAAACAAACCAAAAAACAAACAACCCCAAACCCAAAAACCCAACCCAAAACAAAACAAAAAAAGCCCTGTCCACACAAAGGTGTCTGAACTTGGACTTTGATAAAAGTATATGTGCACATGTGTGCATGTATAATATCACTCCCCTGCCATTACGATAAATATTTTTGAGGCAAGGACACAGATGAGAACTTTCAAGCTTGCGTCTCAGCAAACTCCTCAAGAAAAAACAGGTAGTTGTTCACATAAAGAGGCTGATTTAAGAACATTTCAAGTGGCTTCAAAGCACTTGGAGACTGCTTCTATGTTTCTCTCCTGGTTCACACATAGCATTCATATCTGGAATACTGATGTCCTTGTTATGTGACAAAAAACTTAATACACTGCAGTGCAAATACAATAGTCCTCCAGCAACAACACAGATTTTTCTCAAGCACTCACCATGATAAAATTAAAGAAATCTTAGAAATAGGAACTCTGAGCAGTTTATGACATGTAACTGTAAGCATACAAAGACACTTGTTCAGAGCTTTACAACCACTAATAAAACAAGTGTGAAATTATGTTTTATGGTTCTGTCTCATTGTTCTGTTACAATAGTCAAAAGCAATATAAAGTTATTAGCATCAAAATACCACAATGTTCATAAGTCATTTCATAAGAACGTCTGTGTTCTGCATCCAAGCTGACCTGGATTGCCTCATCCAATACATGCAATTTACACATCTAACCACAAAAGGATTAACAGTGTGGTCATTTTGGACAAGAATGCTTTATTAACATGTCCCTCCTGCTAATATTCATAGTTTATCTTTCACTCCCAGTGCTTCTTAGGATAAGGAAAACTTTTGTTACCAAAAGGAATCAATGTGGGTAAAACTTGATTTTTAGCTGGGGAAGCTGACATTTTCAATAATAAGAACCAAAAAGTGACTTAACAAGCAGAAGCAAGAAGTATTTTTCCCCACTTTGGAAGTAGAAACACCAAAAGAACATGACTTGCAATAAAAATGACTAAGTTGGCAGCACAACAGTAGAAACACAGAAACT
>VZTL01055704.1:17150-40249 GCA_013400535.1 Scopus umbretta | reverse complement strand
GATTCTATTCTATGATTCTATGAGTGTGTCCAGAGGTNAACAATTCTATGATTCTATTCTATGATTCTATGAGTGTGTCCAGAGGTGGGTGACCAAGATGGTGAAATGTCTCGAGGGCAAGACTTAAGAGGAGCGGCTGAGGTCACTTGGTTTGTTCAGCTTGGAGCAGAGAAGGCTGAGGGGTGACCTGATCACAGTCTACAACTTCCCCAAGGGGGACAGCGGAGGAGGAGGTGCTGATCTTCTCTTTCCGGTGACAGTGATAGGAATGAAGCTGCATCAGGGGAAGTTCAGTTTGGACATTAGGAAAAGGTTCTTCACTGGAAGGTCGGTCACTGGAGCAGGCTGCTCAGGTCATGGCACCAAGCCTGTCAGAGTTCAAGGAGCATCTGGACAATGCTCTTAGTCATATGGTTTATTTTTAGGTAGTCCTGTGAGGAACAGGGAGTTGGATTTGATGATCCTTATGGGTCCCTTCCAACTCCACTTCCATGGATTCTTATGGGTACCCAACTTGAGATATTCTATGAAATATGAAATGATTCTATGAAATATTTAGGGCATGTCATGTAAGCTAAGTTTTGTTTTCTAATCAGATGTGCAAGGTAGGTGGGAGTGTGTTTCTTCAGTGTGCTGTAGAGGAAAGAGAGAGGTATTTTGGTACCCAGAGCATCCCTTTGTCCCATGCACAGTCCCTTCTTGGACTTCTAGCTGCAGCTACAGCTCCTCCTCCTGGGCAGCCCCAGCTTGGTTAGCCATGTTTTATACCCTCTCTCACTGCCCTTTCTGTGGCTTGCAGGGAGCTACTGGTGGTAGCAGAAGAATGGCCTATAGCTTTGTAGCAGCCAGCAGCAGTTGGAGTTTATGGGATCTTTAAGTGGCAAATTATACCTTGCATTTTATTGAGTAGTTCTCTCTAGTACACCAGCTTTGTGCTATGGTGCATCCCCTGAGTTACTCCACATGGTAATAATAGTATGTGCTCTATCTTGTACATGTTAATTTTAAATTATGTTTACACAGTGCATGAATGTGAATCAATTGAAGCTTGACATTCCTATTTCAGGGTAGAAATAACTGGTCAATATGAGCTGATATTATTGATTGAGCTGTTTGGGCTTTTTGTGTGTCTGTTATGCAAACTGTACAGGTAATGAATATCAATATACACGAGTTTGCTGAAATGTTTTATAGTCAAAAGCATGGAGAGTTTGCTGAACATGGAAGGCAGTCCTCCATGTTGGAAAGCAGCTGTCAATATTTTGGTACAATAGATTCATCTGTAATCTAAAGTATATATAAAAAATGAAATGTGAAATACTCTGTCTTAAAGGAAAAACATGAACATATGTTTCACAGTACACTTCTGACATGTGGTGTCTCACACTCCAGAGTGACTTTTTTTTTTTAACATCGGATGCAGAGCTGATGTCACAGCTATGGCGTTTCCAGGCAGAAGCAGAGTCATGGTGGAGTCTCTTTTCTAGCTGTACTCTACTGTCTTGCACTGCTACCTCCTCCGACTTTGACGGGCCTTCTCCTGCCCCATCCTCAGTGGTCTGAGATCCCAAGCAGTTGCTCTGGTACCTGCCATTAAAACTTGTTCTAATCAGGTATGCGTTCCGAGGAGACAATTAGGATTGAATAGCAATGAGGAATAGATAATATGTTATTATTGTAAATCAGGATTACTAAGCATTTGCAACACCTTAATTACAATATTTGTAGAAGAAAAGACCAAATCTATGGCTGGTAGAGGAAAATCAAGACTAATCATAAGCCAATTGTTCGCTTTATAACATGGCCCCTACAGCAGTCGTGGGGTACAGCTGGGCTGTCTCAGGAGCAGACCAGGGACGGAGCTGTGACCCTGGAAGCTGTCAGCTGTCATACGGCTCCATGCTCTGTGAGACGTGACGTAGAAGGATTAGTCGGTGCTTCCTTACTAACAGCAGACTGACTGTGCTGACTGGTGGGCTGGGGATGACTGCAGCACAGGCACTAAGTCTATTGTTTGTAACGCATAAACCCCTCTGTTTTGCTTCTCTTATTCCCTCAGTCTGTTAATATGTCTACAGATGCCCCCATCAGACATAAGCTTACCTCACTGATGCTATAGCCTTACTGGAAACTACATAGCCATGTTAATGTGTTGCCAACCCACAGCAACAGAAGAATTTGATTCTCAGCAAGGCTTTTTAGCTTTATGCAAGCACGGCTGTCTACCTTTCATTCAGAGCTTGCCCACTTCTAGCTAACTCCAAGCGTGGGCAGAAAAAAGATAATGACAGGACAGAAAATGCTATGTAGACATAACTGAGTTCCTCATGGTTTTTAAAAACATGATGTTCTTTTAACACTTCAATTTAAAAGTGAGTGATTAAGTTAAAAGGAAGTGATGAATCAACTCTCCCTGTTTAGAATGGGATTCCTCCCAGAAAAGCTGCTTGATTTATATTTTAGGGTTCCTCATATGAAATCAGTCATCCACATGCTGTCATTTTTTTCTGAGTCTAAGATGGCATTTTATGGTCTTGAGATGAACTTCCCATTGCTTGCAAATAGAGAGGCTAATACAGTTCCAGGCACAGGAATCAGGAGACTGATTTTTTTTGTCTTGGTCGCAATATTGGAAGAAAAATAAAGAAGTGCTACATATACACTAAGATACATAGTGGCTATAGTTCAGTTTACACTGGAAAATAAGAACTACTTGCTTGGGAACAAAAAGATTTTTGCCTCCATCCACAAGGTGACAGAACCTTGCCCTTGTGAAGCATAGCTGGGGATGCTGACATAAGAGCTACCAGCATAAGGGCTACTAGATTTTTTTTTTTTCCTCTCATTAAATAAATGGAGTTAGAAATGCAGAACGGTGGTGTGAATATCAAAATTCATAGCCATGTACACTAATATTGTTCCACGTTGCTTACCTTGGTTATTAATCCTTTCTGGAAGATTAAGGATCAGACATTTTGATTTTTATTCAATGTGCTATGATGAACCTGAAGAATATTGAAGAAATTTTGAATTCTCCCTTGGCACTACTTCATCTAACTGAATTCCAGTGATTTTATATTTAAAATCTGACCTCCACTTTCTTTTCTACTTTCAGTCCGTCTCACAAATACCGTTCATTTGACCTATGCTATGAATTTCTGGAAAGACCATTTTGTAGAATTATTGAATATAAATACCTTTGCTTTATCAGGCTTGCCGACACATTGGAGGAGGATTTTTTTTATGTTTCTTGAAGAAAAATGAATTACTGTTTTTAAAGTTGGATAGTTTTCTCAAGTTTAGGGATAAGCTTACTTTTTTGAGAGTGAGGTGGTATTCCAGTTAGTGGCAGACTGCTACAGTGATTAGTTACCCAATACCAAATGCATTCCTTTGTTTACCACAGCCACATTCTTTTTATTTGTATGTAAAACCAATTTCATCTGAAGTAGCTGCACTTGAAAGGTATTGGCTGCTTCAACAAAATACTTCCTACAGGCTTGATGTTGATGGTCCATATTACCTTCAGGACCATCTCATTAGATTGCCCACAGTAATTACAGTGGTCTGGGGTATGTTCTCTTTCCTAGAGGTAGTCCTCTGAATACTTTAGGAGACATTTCATTAGAAATGGTGTTAAGTTTTGAGCCACAACTTTCCCAAAGCACTAAAACAATGTGGAAGTTGCTAATAACATTTTCCCAACACTTCTCTCTTTCTCTTTCTCTTTCTCTTTCTCTTTCTCTTTCTCTTTCTCTTTCTCTTTCTCTTTCTCTTTCTCTTTCTCTTTCCCTTTCCCTGTCTTTGTCCCTTTCCCTTTCCCTTTCTTTGTCCCTTTCTCCTTCTCCTTCTCCTTCTCCTTCTCCTTCTCCTTCTCCTTCTATTTATTTTTGTGACCTGAGTTTGCAGGTGACAATTTGGAAGACTATATTTGTGTGTCTCAAGTAATTCTGCATTTATCATGCAGTGTGATGTCACCCAAGAATCTAATATTAGACAGAAAAAAGGTGGTCGATGTCCTTTGGTGTAAAAAATATAGCTATGAGTAGGTTAAATTCAGTCTTGTATGCATCTGTTCCTTCACTGGACTGACAGGAATATTCTACAAAGTGTTTAACTTACCCGGATGGTAACCTCTTTGGGAAAGGGATTATAATAAGTCATGCAGTCTTACTATGTATAAATTCTCAGGAGGAACCTCTTATTTTTTTATTATTGGGTTTCAAAAAAAGAGGCATACAAATGTATGTCAATTAATGCTCCTATGCTTTGCAGGAGATTCAGAGTTGCAGTTATATAATGAATAGAGTAGAGGAGAGGAAAACTGTATTTCCACCAATCCTGCTGCTTGGATATTCAAGGAAGATGAGGTATGTTCTTCAAACTGGCAACTCCCCAAGAGTCAGTACTCAGTGCTTTGAATAGAAGAAACAGTCTTGGATTTTGCAAGGTGTGTTCATGTGTTTAACTCATCTCTGTCATGTTTATCTCATGCACATTGCATTGAAGGCAGTTGCTGCTCATGTATTCATTGCTTTTTTCCTCCCATTATGTATGCAATGTGTGCATGAGCAGAGTTTTGGAGAACAGGTGGGAATGACACAGCCATGTGTTGCAAGTATATTCATAGATTACAGAGCCAAGAAGGGGGGGCTGCAACAGTCTAATCTGATTTCTTATATAATGCTGTTCTGTACATGCATATAATAGTTTGAGGGGAAACATCCTTATTTCGATTTAAGCATTTTTTTTTTCTTTAGCTATGTTAATCACTAATCCTCAATACCAAGGGCCTTGTTTCTTCGCAATAATAAACAGTTTATTTGCTGAAGCTGGGGGGTGCTGGTGGGTTGTTGAATCTTAAAAAATGCCCACCCCATCAGTGACTGGATTCCTCTCCAGGCTCATGCATCTGTCATTGACTACTTGCTCCTTGTAGTCTGTGCAGTTGAAAGTCATTCCTTCAAACTTCTTGCCATTTTGTTTTCATTTTCTTCAGCTCTCTTATAACAAGCCTTTTATATTTTACTTACTGTCACATTTTCTTTCACCCTCTGAGCTGATGATCCAGTCTTTGTTCCTCCAATGATTTGGCTTCTGCTTCTAATTTTCAGCTGTAATTCTGTTTCCTCTCCCTCTGTTCTTTGTGTCCAACTTCTATTTTTCCCCCCAGCCTTAGCTTTGTACATCAAAGGAGGAAAAAATTGTCTTCCATATCTGTGTTTCTTTAAATAGTGCATAGCTTTGGCCATTTTCATGTGGCTCCTTCTTTCAGTGATATAGCTCAGTCACTGTTTTCTTGCCGATATTTCTAATTCCTCTTCTTGTAATGACTTTTCTTGCATTTGCAGATAAGCACTTTAGGATCCAGCCCTGCAGATGATCCTGAAGGTAACATGGACCATCAGCGTCAAGCCCATAGGAAGTATTATGTTGAAGCAGCCAATGCCTTTCAAGTGCAGCCACTTCAGATGAAATTGTTTTTACATGCAGATAACAAGAGCTTTGGTTAACGGCCTCACTAGTGAATTCTTCCTGTAGCAAATCTGGGAGGGCAGACTGGCTTTGTCATCTCTCTTTCTCTCCTGCTTTCCGTATTCCTGAATCCTGACTTAAATATTTTCCCAACCTATTTCTGCTTTTCAGCAATACTTGTTTTTTCCGTCTTGCTAAGATGGAGGCCACCCTAGGTCTCAGAGTCCAGTAGGCAAACCTCATCCTGGAGCTCTCCTTCAGCTCCAGTTCTTGTGGGTGTTGCACAACTGGTATTTTAGAAAGAAATTACTTCACTTTTCTTGATTTTAAAAATTTTCTTTCTTTCTCTGTGCTCTTGCAGGAGATACAGGCCTATTTTGCACCACGAGCTGATAAACTTCCATTGCTTTGCCTTGCTACAGGTTGTGGAGAACTTAAGACTTATTCAAAATTTCTCCTACAAAACACTTGAAACAGTGTAGTAATGTGTGTCAAAAAAAGGGGCTGTTCTTGTTCTTTCTTGCTGTTCTTTCTTGCCTCCTAAGCAATACAGAGCACGAGTCTTGTCAGACAATTTTTTCTCCCCTAGGAGGAGTTAAGAAAATATCCTGCACCCTGGATATGTTTGTGGAAGAGTATCCTGAAACCTTTCTGGTATGGGGGAGCTGGGGCCAGCCACTAGAAGGCAACGTGATCCCACAAACAGCCAAAGGTAATATCCCTTCCGAGCTGCTTCAGCTGAAACCTGCAGTTCTGCTCCGTAAAATCGGTTTTGTCGCTTGTATGTGTGAATAGTAGGGGATCTATTAAAAATACAGCATTTTACTTGGGCAGTGATTGCAACGACACGGCATTCGAAAGGCAGAGCATAAGAAGAGACTGTGGTCACTACTGGCACGCAGGCATTTCAGTCTTGCGCTTCAACTGCATTTACTGTATTTATCAGTTACGATTGCAAAGTGGGCTGATAGCAGTTTATCAGAAAATAGTTAGATGCAAATAATAGTCTCTTGATAATCATTAATAGTTTCTTAGCTCTGTATGACTGTGTGAAGGGGATTTGCTTTGCCAGCTTGCTTTTGTGGACTGTTAGTAATAACTAACTTCTCCCTGTCAGGAATTTAATGCTGCCAAAGCATAGTTAATGTATCCCCATGGCTGGGTGGATTTACAACTACAAAATAGATGCAGCACTCCCGTTTCACCTTTTCCCTTCCATCTCTCTTCTAGCTGAGAGACCCAACAGATGGTCCTTTCTGTGTCTGTGTATTAAAACTGTAGTGTAAAAACTGCCACTAAGTATTTTCTGCCTTTCAATTTTCAAGAAAAGATGTCAATGGAGGAAATACTGCTCTACGGATCAAAAGAACGGAGCCCGATTAGCGTGGCGCTCTGCTCCTGGAGTGCTACCCCAAACTAGGTCCCAAACAGCTTTTAAAAGGACCAGATTAATCTTTTGTCACCTGGATTTTTTTTGCTGTTGTTGTGGAGGGGGGTATTTTGTTTATTAGCATTTACCTGGGATTCCACTCTCTTTGCTGTAATCAGTTTGTCTCTTACAGTGGCTTTTGTCTTATGCATTAATAACAAGGACATTTGCATTTATTCCTTTTTACTCACTTGTGCTTCACGTGCAGGCTCTTCAGGCACCTGCCACTGGCTGCAGGCTGGAAGAGATGCCACGGCATCTCTCAGAGCACATCTTGTTCAACAGCATGAGGGGGAGGGAAAATAAAAAAAACAGAGGGGAAATATCCTGGCAGCAGGTAAGTAACTCCTCCTCCACACTGTTCCTCCTGATTTGGTAAGTTTATGGATCCAGGCAAGTGTATTTACTGTAGAATCTAACATGATGCCAAGATTTAATTAAACCTGATAGAAAAGAAAATGATAAAATAATCATTCATGGCTTTGAGAATACAACCTCACCTGTTAGATATCAGGATACATAGGTCTCTTGTCTTTGCTGGTTACACCTAACAAAAGTCTGGCTTTTTGCACAGCTTCACTCCTTGGAGAATAAAAAGCCCTCTCCTGAACCAAGCCTTTAGATCCTCGGAAACATCTCAGAATTGTTCTGTACTATATCAAAGCGCTCTACAAGGGACAGGCACATGGCTATCATGCCATAGTAATTTTTTCTCATTATCATTGTGCCTATATGTCTGGGGGGTTGTGTGTGTGTGTGTGTGTGTGTGTGTGAGTGACAAGAATCATCCATAAAACAGAAATCTAATTACAGAGATTTTCATGTCTCCAGGCTCAGTAAAATACTTCTGAGAGAAGAACAGGGCAAACCTACGCAGCCAAAGGACAAATCAATACTGATAGACTCCCACTAATCCCCGAGGCCACTGTCTGGGGGGGAAGGCAGGGTTACCCGCATGACCGCTGGTGGGCTGGGAGCTGGGTCAGGATTTTGCTTAAGCAGGTGCAGAACCTGTTGTTTATTTAACAAGGTTGGCGGCAGCTGCTGCTACCGCTCAGGAGCAATTAAAGAATGTGTTGTTCGATAGGAGGTTGCCAGGTGCTGGCTGTCCTATATGCTATGACAAGCAGGGCAAAATTTCATGTAAACACCTGCCAGCATCCCAGGAAAACCTGTACTAACAGGCTATTATATACCTGCCATTAAGCCATTTGTGGGTTTAGCTGACAGCAACATGTGCATGCCAGCTATCGTAGCAAGGGCTTGAAGAGATAAGATATGCCAGCGTTTCCTTACCTCCACCAGATGCGAGGCCAGGATGTTTGAGAAACACCAACAACCGCTCCAGACTTTACCCTCTCAAACACACAGGGCCCAGTCCGTAAGTGGGGTGAACTGGTCGTGAGCTGCTGATGGCAAGAAAAAGGTACGATGCATGTGGCAAAGGTATAATATGGACCAGACCTGCCAACCACAGCCTAATTTTTCAGCACATGGTTGTTTTTTTCCCTGGGAACCTGGGTTTTGGGTCAGCTTTCTTGCCTCCACGTACATGGCAGGCATGTTTATTGGTTAGCCACTTAATTAATTTGCAAGTGTGTATATGATCTCTGCTCTGTTAACTGAGATTGATACAATTCGTGTCGTTACTCATAAACTTCCCCCTGAAAAGAACAGATGTTACTACTGAAAAAAATCAGATCTTTGAAATATTTAAAAGCATATCTTATGATGATTAATACATTTCTGAGAATGCATATGATGAATAGTGCTTCTGTTACTTTGGTGTGTGAGACACCCAGATATTCCGCTGCCGTCATCCTCTGAGAGCATAACTCGGGGAAAGAGGCCAAAAGGAGTTACAGGCTGTTCCCTCTTTGAGGTGACTCAGCCAGAGATCAGTAGTAGTCTCTGAGAGCTCCTCTACGCGATATCTGCGGCTAATAGCTCTCAAGGGACCATTGACCAGCCAGAAATGGCTGGATCTCAACAGCGATGTGGCCCCTGCCCTCCCACCCTCGGCGCAGGAGAGGTGCTGGAGGAGTGGGAGGGAGGGCTGGGAGCTGGCGGAGGTGAGCACCAGGTCTGCAGGGAAGCCCCCGCACTGGGAGGCTTCTCTGGCTGGGGAGAGGGTCCTGCAGCTTAAAGAAATATGACAAATAATAACAATGGATCTGGACAGGCTGGATTGATGGGCCGAGGCCAACTGTATGAGGTTCAACAAGGCCAAGTGCCGGGTCCTGCACTTGGGTCACAACAACCCCATNGGTTGGACTAGATGATCTCGGAGGTCTTTTCCAACCTTAACAATTCTATGAGTCTATAATGATAACATGAGGAAGGGGAACCAATTCGTAGCAGGCTTTTCAATTCATTGCTGTACATCAGACCGTAAAAGTTTGTTTTTCCTGTGTGGTCAAGCACATAAATGGGTGGTCTGCTTTATGAAGTTTGAGACAGTCACTGGGTTGCTTTTCTGAGCTGTTTTGTTTCAAAAAGAAAACCAAAACACTTACTTAGAATCTGGTTGTGCCAACATCATTGACCTTACTGAATTAATAAATTCAACAAAAGGGTCAGTGCTGCAGCACAGCAATCTGCCCCGGTTCCTGCAAACCCCATCCAACCACTTCTGTTTGCAGCTCTGTGTACGCTCTGTAACCACTTCTCATGTTTAGGCAGATGGACTGTGTATGCATGCCTGTTAGTATGGGTAACTGTGCATTTTGGATTGTTAAACTGAATGATAGAAATTCACAAATTTAAAAGATAAAGTAGAGATTCCTTTAGTTTTGCAACAGGAGAATCCCAGTACTGTTAGCAGATGAGTACCCCAGGAGTAACTTAGCCATGTTCCTTCATGGGGAAGGGACAGTCTGAACAGTCCGGACTCTTGTCCAGACTCATTGTCAGTGTACTGTGTATGTTTGCAACAGCAATGATTATATATGCATTTTTCTTCCTTATTGAAAGGAAAACCTGCAGTCTCTTGCCCCCTGCAGTTTTTAGTGAATACTGTACATAAATGATTTATTTCTTTCTTTCGAAAGGGCTTTGCTCCGCATGGCATCTGTCATCTTGGGATTTCCCCCTCCCCCTCTTGCAGAAATGTAGCTGGAAGCTGTTTGACTCAATCAGAGCACAACTCAAAGTCGGTTGTATTAATTCCATCAAGCTTCATCTACTCTTTAACATTCTCTTTCATCTGGTGAGGACCTTCATTAATATGCACCATTTGTGATTAAGGTAGCATTTACAGGACCATCACAGAATAATGTGCAGATTACTGCACTTCAGAAATACTGCCCTGTCATTCATCCATGAAATTCAGCTTTCTGGAATTTTTCTAAAAAATACTTAAGATGATAAAAAAGACTTTTTGAATTACTTATTTATTTTTAATCAAGAAAAGCCACACTAACAATTGCCCTCTAACGTATGACTCTTGATTTGCTGTGGCAGGAAGATGGCAAAGGGACAAGATTTCAACTGAAAGATGGGGCAACAAAAGTTAAGATGTATCAAATAAGCTAACCTATAAAAAGTCAATAACTCAGTGGGATAGTAAGGTCCATTGCTGGTAGCTCTTCTTAAGGGGAGAAATAGCTGTTGTTACAGTAGTTACCACATAGTAGTAACTGTTAGCAAATGCTGTGAATTTTGACTTTTATTTTTTTATTTTTATTTTTTAAACAAAGTTCAAAGTAGCATTCTGAAATAGAGTCATCAGGTGAACTTCTGTGTAAAGGTCAAGAACACGCAGTTGCTGACATGCAATAAAAGGCAAAAATAAAATGGGTAACAGGGCAGAGAAACTTTGGAAGTAGATGATGTATCAAAGTGAAGAACAACAGAGGTCAATAAAGAAGAAGATTAAAGTAGAATAGGAAAAGTAATCAGAAAAGGTCTCAAGTAAAAGCTCTTGGAGGGTAAACTACATATTGCAGAGAAGGAAGTCTTTGAATCATTACATACACCCTAACGTAGTCATGCCTTTTCCCATGGTCAAAACTGCTCCCACTGAAGTGAGTACAAAGATTTCAACAGACGCAGAACTGAGCCTACAAACAGCCTCAACAGCATCACCACTGGAAATGGCAAGTGTCACCTGCTGGGGCTTTGCTGATCATAAAAAAGAGCTGGAAAACTGTTACCAACACAAAGCACATGCAGCTCAGCCATGCACGGCTCATGGGAACCCTCTTTTCCAGGCATGCCATTGCCAGAGGACCTGGAGCCAACCACAGGGTGTTGGGACTCCTGTGGGGAGATGAGGAGGTACGTAGGGCAGCTCATCACAAGCATGTGAAATGCTTTGGTGTATGATCATATCTGGGTGTCTTGCAGAGAGACATCAAAAAGAATGGGAAGATAGGAAGCTTATCAGCACATCAAAGTGGAAGGTGGTGCCTGCACTGAGGTTGAAAGCACGATCACTTGTTTAGTGAGCAGAATACAGAGAACGTAACTTTATTTCAGCCTAAAGGAATATTTATTTCAGTTATTTAGCAGTACTATGCCATGTGGAGGCTAGAGCAAAGGTTCAGGGGCTGGAATGTGGGAACACATTGTGAGCACAGAGTTTTCAGGAATGTGGTGGCATGAACTGCAGTTGAACCAAGAAACCAAGGAAGAAGGAGCTTCATATGCAGAGAAGCACCCTTGCATACAGGAACTTTTTTTTCTTTTTTTTTCTGCCCACTGTGCCTATATAAAAGGATAACAGAATGGCCCGTCTCCTCTGCTGGAGGGTGGATGGCTACAAGAGTGGAAGGAAGCTCAGGACTCCCAAGAAAGTTGAGACCTAGCCCTTTACCTGTTCAGCAGAAGTGTTAAAATAAAGTTGGGTAGACAGACAAGTTCCAGGATGCTGTCCTGGAGAAGAGAGGAGAACAAACCAAAGTGACTAAGAGGATATTATCTGTAAGCAACAGACAAAAGTGGGGTTCAACTGGGACCTTGCAGTTTAAATGCCGTCTCCTGCATGTGGACAGGCACAGGAAGCCTGACCTCTGTCACTATTGCTGGTGAGAGACAGGCTGGAGATGTGCTTTGTGCTGCATGTGTGCACAATCATGCATTGAGCTGGAAACTATTTACAGGGGCCCTGCCTTTGTGGCTGAGAGGTTAGGAGAAAGGAGGGAAAGCAAAACAGATACAGCAGAAGTAGAAAAAAACAGGATGTTGAAAGTTAGGGAAGAACCAAAGGTGAGGTGGGAGCTATGGCTGCAGTTCCTCTTCTCAGACCATATGAGCCACTTGGAACTGGGAATTACTTTCCTTACTCTTAACCCCAAATGTCTGTGATTGTGTAAAGTATCATTTGTGGGGCAATTCCACCATTTTTTTTTTTAAATGGTGTAATTTGCATATCACCTTTACATTATATTACTTATTTGCATACCAATCCCACGTAGTTTTGCCCCCAGTATTTAAAGCTTTCTGATATGTTAGAGCTGTAAGCAAATACTGAACATTTAGTAACTACTAGCTTTGCTAAAAACACCATTTAGTCATGGGACCACATGCTATTTGTTCATGGCAGGCATGTTAGCAAATGCTTGAAGGATGTGCAGAAATAGTAGAAGGTGTCAGGAAGAGTTTTCAGAGTGAAAACTAGGTACTGGTTTTAGGGTCTTCAAAAAGAGTATGTTGGCAGTGGATAATGGAGTTGAGGAAAAGGAGAATTGCTATATCATTAGGCCCTCTGCTTCAGAAGCTGCTGGCTGGAGGCAGTCAGAGGCAGAGTAAGAAGCAGGTTTAAGGAATTTCTTCCCACAGGAAAAGGGACCCTCAGTCCTGAAGGGGAACCAGGGAGTGGGGTAGGGTAAGGAAGACTTATTTCTTCTTATGAGGATGATGACCAGCTCAAAGAGGGGAAATGAAGATGCTGTCACAGATTTCTGTCTGTGGAGGGAGTATACCACTGGCTTGAGATGTGGAAGGACCTCCAAGGAGCTCTAGATAGTAGGCGGCACTTGATCAAGAATTGTATATTCGTGGCTGTGGAAGAACTGTGTATATCCCAAATTTATTCAAATTGTTCTTTGTTTTAACCTTGCAGCACTGTTGAAAGCAGTATCCACTCTTGGGGTTGCTTTCTGCCTCAGAAAATAGAGCGGGTTGTTGAACAGAAGAGACACAGTTGTCTCAGGTGGGACTGGGAAACTCCTCCATGAATCACTCCATTTCCCACTTGTAACTGGGGCACATGATAGCAAAGGATGCTTTGATGGGAAATGTAGAGATATGCCTTCTCTCTTACGATCAACTTCTTCCTCTCTCATCAACCTTCCCCTCCCCTGTCCTCTTTGCCAGTCACTCTGTTGCTGGCTTTACCTCCTCTATTGTCCCTATCTCAGGTCTCACACACGAAGCCTGATCTTCTTCAGTATCATAAGAAGGGATTGGAATAACAAGGGTTTGAAGAAGCAGAATACAAGCCAGATAAAAAAATATTCAATTGAAGAAGGAGTGCCATATTGGTTGTCTTGTGTAGTGTTCTTGTTCAATGAAATTAACTGTACATTCCCACAGTGAATTCCTTTTTCTTGCAGTTACATCAATTAGCATATAACACAGATAAAGCAAAGAGGTAGAGGTTGGTATTGTGCCTTCAGCAGCTGGCAGTGCAATATGTTAAACCATCAAATTGTCTGTGTGCTGCAGATCATTTCTCCCTTCGAAAAAAAAAAAGTGCCCACCATTAAGGCACTAGCAAAGAAAAATGAGCGAGAAGTTTAAGGCAAAGGGGCAGTGCTTCAAATGTACATTTTATGCTGCTAAAGAGATCCACAGTACTGTGACCAAAATCCCATTAAATGGAACACTTTCTATTTAAATCTTCCCATGACATGTTTCTGGTATTACTGTACCAGGGAGGCACATAACTGTCAGGCTTAATCACTGCTCTTCATTCCTTCCTTGAATGGCTCTGCGGACTCAGGCTGTCACTTCCAGTTCAGGAGCTCGGGCTAAGTGCGGAACCTCTGGGCTGAACAACGCCTTACCTCTGACTGCCGCTGAAGCCCTTTCACTTGCATACCTTACCCAGCAAGACGTTAGCAACTTAGCCCTCAGGTCAGAAAACTCAAGACCTCACAAGGGAAACTTCGATGCCATTGCCCCTTCCCCAAGCCTCCCTGGGCCATCAGCTTTGCTGTGTCCCTCATGGGATGAACTCCAGTGCAGTGTTATTGGCGGGTGCACTGCCTTTCCATCCCCGCTGGCAGAAAGGCCTCTGCAGTGTTAACCTGGCCAACACTGAGTGGTCACCAGTAACTCCAATGAGAAGTTTTTCGTTGCTGCTTTTGCAGTCACCCTTTGGGCGTTCAAGGCATGCTGTGGCTCCTGACCTGCACGGACAGGAGTTTCTCACCACGCAGGGCAGCAAACTGCACTGGCTTAGAGTTAAAGTCTGCGTTCACTCACTATTAGCATCTGACATTAATCTGAAATACCACACTTAGCTTTCTTTCAAGGGCTGATCACAGCATGTTGGATACACTTAACGCTGGCTTACATTAAACGTTTGTTGTTAAATGCTTTTAATAATCCCAAGTGCAGTGTATTCAGAGTGGAGTGCAGGAGCTGGTTCAGAGGACCAGAGAAACACTTGCTTAACTGAATCTTAACAGATTGTCACCCCAAGCTTCCCAATTATTGATGTTACAAACAATACTGTAAGAGAAAGAAGGAATGTAAATGATAAAATACAGTCTGGGGGTCTTACTTTGTCCACTGAGAGGTTAAAATATTCCTCTCTTTTTTCCATTCTGTATAGGAAGGATGGCTTTTTTGCTCCCAGTTCAAGTATTTTGATGCAATCATCATTTCTACAATGTGGACAGCTATAGCACTGTTCTCATATTTACTTAGTTTGCAAAGTATGTTGAAAACTCATTAGATTTGGGATTCCTCCTAGAAACAACTAGTGGTAGCCAGTAGCTCAACCAGAGTTGTTGTTTTAGTTAGGAATATTTTTCATTTTTGCATGTTGGCTTTGTTTTTTCATGTCTTGTACTTGGATATTGAACTTTAATTTCTATCATGGCTTGATCAGTTGTCTCAGCCTTGGTTTTCTTCTTTCATCCCAGCACATCAGCAATACTGCAAAAGGGAAAAACTTTCAGGTAACTATTCAGTGTCTATCTAAAGCAATTTCACTTCCTTCTTGCAGTTTACAGTGGACATCACAGGTACTGGCAACAGTGGTAACCTCCTTGAAGGTCTCAGAAAGGACGCAAAGACTTGAATCATCAGGTAAGTACTAGCTCCAAGGTGGCTGATTTTCCATATCAGTCCTTAGTTGCATCGGGCAATGCAGAAGTCTGAATTAATGTTCTTTTCTGGGGGTGAACAGAACTGTAGCATCCTTCCTAGAGCTTGCTACATGAGAATTAAGCTTGGCTAAAATTCCCCAAAACCCACATTCCCAAATAAGCTCAGAGAAATAATATATTTAAAGAGAAGATCATGTTAAAATATGGTATCTGTCTGGTAACTGAGCCCATACTTTGCTGCAAATATTTTAAAATAATTTTCCCGGCCAGTACTACTATTTATCAAAGCTCTCTTTTGTTTAACCAAGGGGCTGCTGCCTCACAGCCTGTCTGCGTGGTCCTGCAGTGCAGCCATTATGCTGAATTTATGACACAACAGCAATTACTGTGCCAAACCCAACCAGCTGCTGTTTAAAAAAGAAACCCCCCAAAATCCAAGAAACAAAACCACTGGATTGTGCCTAACAATGCAGAATTAGATGGTAGAGGACAGGGAAGCTTTATTCAAGCACTAATGTTCACTGAACTAGCAGGGACACTGGGAATGAGTGGCAGCGTAAGCAGCACGTTGAATAAATGTCTCCTCCAAGTTTGCTCCATTGTAAGAGCCCTTCTCAGTGTACAGTGTTGCCACAGTATAAGGCACACAGAGAGCCAAATGCTCACTTAGAGTGAACAAAAGCCTGTCTCCTGCTGTTACTTAATGCTGTAACTTTTATTAGCAGCAAGTGACAGCAGTTTACCCTCCCTTCCTTTTTCTAGATGATTACATTCTTAAGCCGATTGACTGTGTTGACTAAAGGCAGCTGTTGATCCACACTCTTTCCTCTTACACACACAATGGCACACAAAGAAAAGAAATGCCAGATTTTGTGTGTTCAGGATAAGCTTAAGATTTTGATTGCCTGAACAGAGGTGAAAAATTGGTTGCTGTATCTGGAGCCTGGGATCCCCAAGGGCACAGTTTCCACATGCCTAGCAAAAGCAGGTGGGGCTGCTCTGAGTTTGGGAGCCCAGAGCTGAGCCTCCCTCCTAAGGTCCCCTTCCCTTCCCTCTTGCCCCAGACATGGGGAGAAGTGTGGGGAAGGGGAACACAGCCATAGTATGTATTTGGTTGGATTTGGGCTACTAAGTCACTAACCTTGTAAAGGGGAAACCCTACCAAGAAGCGGGAGGATTAGTGAATCAAATATAAACGCAGCCTGCAGTCTATACACACAGTTAAATGTAGATGTGTAAAAGGAATTTGTTTGCTTTTTCTCGTGCGTAGTGGTTGTTAATACCTAGAACTGTTTCCACAACCAAGTCCAGGCAGGCACTTTGCTCCATGCTCAGAGGAGCCTCAGGACATCCAACGTGGTAGCTGTCTTATTTTTTAAGGTTTAGGGATGCAATGCCAGTGCATGGGGATGTGGATGGTGTTGAATGTTCAGTTCACTGAACTTGCAAGCCACCCTTTGAGCCTGTAGATAGCACTACTATAGGGGATAGCACTGGGAAAGTATTCCTCACAACCACAAAATAGCTGAAAAGCTGGTTCTTGGAGAGGTACTCCCTTTTAAGTAACTTGTCTGTGTGAATTGGCACAAAATTTTACCCAGGAGAAAAGATGACAGTGGAAGTGGCGCTGCAGCTATAATTACCCAATTAAGCTTTTTTCAAGGAAAAACATGTCTTAGATATCACCTTATCTGGTGTAAATTAATGGAAAAAAACAGTCTCTTTCTGCAAAGATTTAGGAGACAAATTTCCTGGCTCAGCCTCTCTTGGCTGCAATGCACAATAAATACATCAGTTAAAGGTCTCAGGAGAGGTTGATCTAACAAGAAGGCTCCTGCCACTGTCTTATCTCAGGTGGGAGGCAATTTGCTGTTGAAGGGAACATCCAAGAGCAAGTCCTCATTTAGAAAAAAAAAAAAAAAATACAAGTGGAGAATGTGGATTTTTTTTTCTTGTGCACAAACCAGTGAGGCAACGTGGCTGCAGTAAAAAGGAATCTAATCGCAAAATTCAGATCTGCACTTTCCTCCCTGACAAAACTGGGGTATCTGCTTAGAGGCCTCACTAGCTAATATGAAAACACACACTAAAAAATTGTTCCAGGTGAAGTTCAACCGAATGCAGCCAAAATACAATCACAGCTTTTAAAGGGACAGTCATGTCGGAAGAAATATTTTGACATCTCAAACTGGAGTTTTCAAAAATAGTTAAAGCAAAAGGTACTTTTCTCACCCAGAAACTGTGCTGTTTTACTGCTTGGGAAGCTGCAATAGGAAAAAAGTTCTTTTTGTTGTGCTCCTTCTTCCTAGAAGGAAAGACCAAGCAACAAATGAGAAATGCTGGCCTCCTTAGTGTCTTTTGCTCCTTTTTCTCTACATATACCTAAGCTCCCATTCATATTTCTGTGACATAAGATAATTTATGCAGCTGAAGTATTGGCCAGACAAGTCGCTTGTAAACTGCTGGAAAAGCTGCTTGATTCTGCCTTGCGCAGTGTGAAAATGGATTTACGTGCAGTGGAAGAACGTAACAGGGATGACAATTTGATAACTGACATTGTTACGGTCATTTAATAAGAGGAGAAAACCTAGACTAGATCTCAAAAGCTTGAGTAGACATAGATAATAGCTCACTGGTAAACTATATCCTGAGGAATGAAAGTGCTGCCAGTGTGCTGTCAAATAGGGAACTTCCATTCAATAATGAAACAAGAGACATTAGGGAAGAAGGTGGCTTTTAAGGTGTTAACAGAAGTATGTGTGTGGGTCTGAGTCGGAATAAAATGGTTCAAAGGGTCAGAGTCCAATGGAGTCAGCACTGAGGAACGGAAGGATGCTTTATTTTTGTGAACATGCCAAAAAGTTGCTTGGTTTAGAAACATTCTGGAAAATTCTGCACCCATTGATGGATTGGCGTGGTAAAATATGGTATTTTAATTTCAAGCTGCCAGTGCCTGATTACAGTTCATACAAATCTCTTTTCTATATTTGTTCATACGGATATTTTTGGCCCAGCAAAGGACAGATGATATAAGGTGAGAAGGTCTGTAAGTCAAAAAACCCCCCGACAATGGTGACCATACCAAAGGGTTTAAAGCTCAGTTCTACTGCTTCTCCTCACAGCACCTTCAGTCCAGCCCTAGTGCCTTCAGAGTAGCCCATCAGCTGTTACATTACTCCAATAAAAAGAAATTCACGCTTACCTTCAGCAGTCCATGTAGAATACGTCTGTTAAAGCTGCCTCTCAGTGATGAGCTATTGCTTTCCAAAACCCTTGGCTGAACCAGCAGCTGTTCTTTTCAGGTAGGGATGGTGTCTTTTACATGATTGCTCTGCTCTCTTAACCAGCACAAACCAGAAACGCATTAGAGCTTCAACTGAAGCTAAAACCCCAAATGAAGTGGCTTGTCTGGACTCCAGGGCACAGGAGCCGAGTATGCAATACTTACCTGGGCCACACCAAGTTGGGGGGCACCTGCCCCTTGCAGACACTGTTGTGTGTAAACACACCACCTCTCTTTCCTCCTCACCCTTTTGCAAGCTGCAGTGATTGAGCTTCCCATGTGAATGGACATACATCAGTAGTCACTTCAATGTGAAACAAAAATCCCAATGTAGACAGAAACATCCATTTCATCATTCACAAAGAGCTGCATCTATTTATTTTGGTTATCTCTACCAGTAGGTGTCATGATACAGCAACCTGTGAAAATTCTTGGTGTAGTAGGAGATAAAGTGGTTAAATGAACACTAATAATTATGGTCTTTTATTTAAATTATTGGATGTCAGTGCTTAAAAGGGTGGTTAATTTTGCTAGATGCTACTACCCAGACATTAGACTGCTTGTTCTGGGTGCACTGCAAATAAAAACCTCTTTCACTACCCAATTGATACATTTATTATTTTTTTTATGCCTGCGTAATATACCTGTTTCCCTTGTTCTAGGAACAGTACCTGCCCTTCAGTGGGACACACTAATAATGGGGTGGGTAAGTGACTGAGGAGTGGCATCCTCTGAAGAAATTCACGATACTCTCTCCGGTGCAGAAGGAGATTCAAAACGAATGCCACACACATTTGCTACATCTAAGAGCATTCCGCTCAGCTGTTTTTGTCACACATCAAAGCACACTCACGGCCAAGTCCATTTTTGTGATTAAATTGATTTCATCCTTCTGGAAAAAAAACCCAAACCCACAACTTGTCTGGTGTGGGAAATTAATTAAAAGTAATGGTAATATGTCAGGTGGCTGGGCTATCTAGGATCATCCCCGTTCAGTAATGTTGTTGTGCCCCAGCGAAGTTGCAGTTATAAATGTAAGAACCTCATAGAAAAGTATGACTATAACTGCATGTCACACTTCTTCCCTGCTCTTCCTCCCTGCTAGGAGGATGAAGAAACATAAAAAGACTTTAAATAAGCATAAAAAAATGTCCTATTAATATCCACATTCCAGAGTGGGATAAATGACCAGAGAGCAGGGGACATGGTTTAGCATAGGCACACCTGTATTCACGGACGTGAGTTGCTGCAAATTACAGCCTGACACGAGCTTGCTTTCATCGTCACCGTACCAAGTCTGCAGAAGAGCAGACACTCTCAGCTCTCACGGACACCCATGCAAGCTGCGGGTACAAAAGCCAGGTAGGGCGTTTAGTTTTCAAGCCTTTGCCTGTATAGCCATGTTGCGATTTAAGAAGAATAAAGTAGCAGTGTTTTTAAGTTTGATCCGATTGCTGGCCTGATGTCTTCTCCTGAATATGTCTCCTGCTCCCATTGAAAGCACCTGTTAAAATATTTTGAGGTTGGGGGTGTGTGTGTGTCTTTTATTTTTTATTTATCTTAGCCCTTAAAGATCGTGTTTGCAAAAAAAAAACCAAACCCCTCCACGTGACATGAACGAGCCTGTTACTGTTCAGTGAGGGAAGAAGAACTGGAGCATCACATCTTATTAGAAATGTATAAACCCTGCTTTGCCTACCTTTGCTTCGTGTTCTCAGCAAAGTTCTTGCTCTAAGCTCCAGGGACCATATAAATCCATTCTAGGTATTTTTAATTATTTTTGCAACCCATACTTTGAAGCTAGTGCTGTGTTTTTAAGGCACTTGTGTTTACAACTGAATTTGTAGATTCTTAAAGAGTTAATATGAGAAAATAGGCTCTTATTAAATGGATTCCTCAGGACAGATGGAGCCAAAAATATTTGAGAATATGCATTTCCTTTTAGTGAAAACCCCAACCCTACAAATTCAGTAAAGGAGCCAAACAAGAGTGAGAACGACATAGCATGAGGTTAAGGCAGCACCGTGGAATTCTACAGGGTTAACCACGAGGAGCCCATGGGTGACCCTCTAGCCAGGCAAGACCTGACTGAGCTCCTTCAGCTCAAACTCACCAACTGTCCACAGAGAAACCCTTCTGCACCTCTGACTTGGAGGGGCTGATCACCCAAGTCTTACCTGAGTGTAGGATGTAACACAACACTGCAATAAGCACTGCCACCTGCAGAACAGAATCAAAACTCCTTAACTGTTAACAAAACTTCTTTAGTTTGACAAGTGTGGGTTTTACACAGCACACCTCCACCATGTCATATCGTCATTCTTGAAGGAAATGAGACAAGATCAGTACATTATTTTGGTACCTCAAAATACTACTCAAAATGTTACCCTGGGGGGAAGTCCAGTCTCTGCTGAATTCCTACCATAAATACAGTTACTTCAAATACACTTTGGGGAAAGAGAAAGTAGTGACACAGGAGCCAGTTTTGGAAATACTTACCTTAAATCCTGGTCCTAATTACCCAAGTGTTTCTCAAACATAGAGAAAAGCAGCTACCCTCTTCTGGGGATCTTTCTGGGGACTGATTTTCAAAACTGCTGCTGCTCAGCAACTTGCAAAAATGCAGGTCTGGTTGTTTGGTGCCAGACTGGCACAGTTTTTCACTTATCTCTGCTTTGGCCTCAGTTTCAAAGCAATATTCTCACAAAAACCAAAAGTGAAATATTCACAGGGAGAAACTACCACAGTGTACCTGCTTGTCACGAACAACAACCACTTCAGTGTGGTTTACCATTTATTAGTGTTCACGTGGAGTCTATTACTTGGGAACTAAATTTTACATGTGAATATTAGCAAGTTAGCTAGCAGATTTCAGTGGATGAACATTGGGTCTCTGGCACCTAAACCAAATTCTGGCCATTTTTTGAATATGAGGAGAATCAGTGATGAAAGAGCTTTTTACCTTAATCTTAGAGCTGTCAGCTTTCCAGAAAGCAACATATAGTTGGAGTGTTTGGTATGGGCCTCCCAGATCAGCTGTGATAACTGGAAGAACTGTTTTAACGAGAGCCATGTAATCAACTCTGCACTTCATCCAGGTGAATGATGTGATTGTTTTAATTGAATATATTTCTTACTGGTTTAGTTGCAGTTACAACTGAAATTCCACCTTGTAATAAGGCCATCCGGTTTGTGAGGTTTGCCAAAGCCTGAACTGGGTAGAGCTATGGCTTCGGTGAATGCTTCTTATTTTTATAAAGATCTTCTAAGCTCTTAGCCTGAGAGCTGCTCTCTTTTTAACAAGAGCCATCTCTTTTCCCTTTCAAGAAAGGCCCCAATAGCTGTTATTCACAGCCCGGGACAGGATCTGCAATGTTTGAACTGTAGGTAAGTCTTTCTAATAGTTCACTAATATAAATTCAGCAAACAAAATTTTGACGAGCAGAGTAAACTGTGCCCACTGTCGAGCTGGGTCTTGACTCACGTAACTTAAGACAAACAGATCTGGGTCTGCAAAGTCCTTTCACGGGTTGATGCTCACCAGGGCACCTAATGCCTACTGCTTTCTTTCATTGTATTATGTCATTCACATTGTATTGCCATTACAATGACATCCTCTTATTGGTGGGGAGCAATAGAAAGCTAACAAAAAAATCAGTACCCCTGTTAGTATTCTCATTCTCCCTTACAGAAGAAAAGAAGAAAGTCGCCTTTTATAGTGTCTAGGATGGGCAGATGGCCTTTTTTAAGCAAAGAAGATTCATTTTCGCTTCTTTACGTCTTAAAAATGTACCATCTAGCATGATGTACAGAGTGACAGCTAATAACTACATTTCTCTCTCAGTTGCTTGACAATGGAATTCTCTTTCTAGTTTTAAAATATCAGTATGAAGTTCCAGTGACAGTGATATAGGAAACTGTGCTGCTGGAACGTTTTCTGAAATACTACTGAAACATCCCCAAACTACCCACAATACCTGAGCTATAGCATTTCATGGAGATTTTCCACAAACTCTTCAGACCAAACATATTGGGAATGCAATGACCAGCAAAAGGCCGTTGGGAATGAGAGCTTTTCTATAGCATCATACAGTAATCATAACAGGTACTCCTACACATACCATAGTAATGGGTCAAGATATTGTTACCCTCTGGAATGTCATCCAGAGGGACATTGTGAAGTTCGACAAGGGCAAGTGCAAGGTCCTGCACCTGGGTCAGGGCAATCCCCTATATCAGTACAGACTGGGGGATGAAGGGGTTGAGAGCAGAGAAGGGCTTGGGGTACTCTTGGATGAAAAATTGGACATGAGCTGGCAATGTGCACTTGCAGCCCAGAAAGCCAAACCTTGGCTGCCTAAAAGGAAGCACAGCCAGTAGGTCGAGGGAGGTGATTCTGCCCTTCTACTCTGCTCTCCCACCTGGAGCATCCAGCTCTGGAGTCCCCAGTACAAGACAGACATGGACCTGCTCGAGTGGGTCTAGAGATGGGTCACAAAAATGATCAGAGGGCTGGAACACCAAAAAACGTCTAGATGTGGTACTTCAAGACATGGTCTAGCAGGCAGAGTGGTTTGGTTTTTTTGTTGTTTTTTTGTTTGTTTGTTTGTTGTTTGTTTTGTGGTTTTTT